>JAJTUR010000260.1:0-39929 GCA_021399475.1 Hyaloscypha finlandica
ATATAAAGGCCTAGCCCGTGACAAGTAGGTATATCTACTTAACTTAACTTAACTCATTTTTATACTAATTCAAGTATACTACTAGGCGCGCATCTTACAAACTCGATATAAAATATATTAATAGCGAATATAGCCTAGATTACTAAGTTCTGAATATTTCTGATATTTTCGTTGTCTAGGGCAGCGAGGTTATAGTAATAATAATTGGACTATATATAGTTTAATAAT
Source organism: Hyaloscypha finlandica (assembly GCA_021399475.1). Classification (NCBI taxonomy): domain Eukaryota; kingdom Fungi; phylum Ascomycota; class Leotiomycetes; order Helotiales; family Hyaloscyphaceae; genus Hyaloscypha; species Hyaloscypha finlandica. The sequence continues at coordinate 229 of JAJTUR010000260.1, forward strand.
CTATTTACTATATTTGACTATATAGTAACTATCCTTAGTAGTAATTAGCTAGCTATTATAAATGTGATATTAGTGAGCTATCTAGATAAGGAGTTCCGGGAAGTATATTACTACTACTACTAAATAGAACTATAGCTGAATTTGTATTAGTATACTATATATTTTTATATAATCTATATCTAATATATAAGTTACTACTTTTTAGGATATTATATCCGGAGCTAATCTATTTCTAGTTCTAAATAAGACAATAATTAATATAACTAGGTTTAATAAGAACATAAACTATACCCTAGGAAATAATAAAGGCGGCTCTAGACTTATCTATAATATTATATAGGATTACCTAGTATAAGAAATAAATAGATTAGATTAGATTAATAGTTATTAATCTAATCTATTTATGAAATATTCTCATTAATTGTATTCTATTCACGAATTAATTAGGCTAATCATAAATATTCATGAATACCTTAATTAATGTACACGTGATTATAGCACGTGATAAGCTAACTCAATTAGGGGAAAATCTCGCTCTAGTACTACCTTAGCGAGATTTTCCCTCGACTATTTAGGAGCAAGGTATAGTGCTAGAGCCTGATACTTACCTAATTAGGCTAGCTAATCACGTTATATATTAATTAAGGTATTTATGAATATTTATGATTAATTATTCTAATCTAATTAACTTTTTAAAGTATTACATTAATTATATTCTAATTAACTTATTTATGAATATTCATAAATAATTTGATTAATGTAATTAATTTTTTCGCACACTAGGATCACTTGAACGAAGCTCTATTTAACTTAATACTTGCTATAGGATACTAGAACAGGTACTAGAATATTAGCACCGTAATTAGTATAACTCAAATAGTGAACAAATATACCTTCGTAACTCTAAGCAACTTCTATATCCCCTAAAGCTTACTATTACTCCTTTTAATACTAATCCTCGTACTTACTACGATTTCACTTTACTAGAATAGTATACCTGCGAATAATAGAGGTTTCCTCCAAGTGCTTATAATAACAAGAGGCAATAAGGATTTGGACAGGCTAGCTACTGCTAGATGTCTTAGTGGCTCGAATAATGTTCCTAAAGTACTTAAGGATATAGAGCTTCGCTTTGGCGCTGTATAGTGGGACCTGGTAAAGATCAGGAGGAGAGGTAGGGTGCAAAGGTGGACTTAATTCCTAAGATACTAGGTTCAGGGCTCCTTAAATACTCGCTCGCGCGGCCGCTCTCGCCTATAGTCGGTCCGACCCAAACACGACAAAACGGTCACCCTTTTACGCCCATAATAACTTTTCAACCACAACCCTCATTAATTTATACTAAGTGATGCGATTATAGAATAGAACCAGGCGAAAAATACCTATTAATCGGATTTTTAATATAATTCGTGGTTCATTAATAATTAAGGCCTAAAGTGCACGGACCCTTTTAACTTAGTTGATTTTTGACTATACAAAGCGCAAAAATATTTGCTCGCTAAGGTCACGTGATCCCGGACTCCAGGGAGAGATCAGGGCATCTCACCAGCCTTATTATTAATAGAATAATAATAATTAAGCCCTATAAGCTTAATAGAACCTTCCCAAGTACTAAATATAGCTTTTTCTAGTGCTATATATATTATATATATAGTAGGGCCATAATTACATCGGTTTTGTGAGGTGGTTATTAGTAGGTAATAAGGTAATAGGTAGAATTAGAGTTGTGGTATTAAAAATCACTAGTATCAAATTCAGTATAGAACTAATCTCTGTCCCTCCTTAGAGGTCTAGGGTAGGCTCCTATAAATAGGAGCCCAGAATGACGTACGTATAATCTAGTAATTGATAAGCACTAGCTAGCCTACTAATTAGTAGTATTCCTATAATGTAATAGGATCATTAATCCTCCTAATCACCGACTATACTACCCGAGAGCCGAGGTATATCACATGAGCTAATATCACGTGCAACCCGCTATATATCACAGTATACCCCCCTCTAAGGATCTTAGACCCTAAGATCTATTAATATATCCTAGTAAAAAACGTATTCGACTCCGTTAAAGCAAACTTCTAGTATCTTAGGAGGTAGTTTTATTATATGGGCCTAATTCAGAGGGCGTCTAATCAGGTAAGAGTTATAACCATAATTATAGCTCGGAGGTAGGGGCTAGGTAGTAATCGCGATTTCGTTTATAGGGATACGCGCTCTAATTAGCCTATTTAGAATACTAAGGCGCTACCCTATAAGATTAACGCTACCTATTAGATATAGGTTTAAAACGCTCTAAATAGCTTCAAATAGAATATTAGTTGAGATATTTATATAGAAAAACCCATAAAAATGTTCTAGGTTCTTTAAGGTTATTCTCAGATTCCTAGGAAGGTGAGGTAACTAGTTATATTAATTCTAATTAGGATTAGCGCGAAATTTTTTAGTAGTTAATCTAGGTAGTTCCCTACTTCTATTTAAGGACCTCTTTACGACACAAAAAGCTTTCCTCTTTTAACTATAACTATAACTACAACTATATCTTCCTATATCTATCCTTACCTTCTAGCCTCCTCTTCTACTCTTCTTCAAGTCTTTATTAATTATTTTCAATTAATTCTATAATATCTTATATTATTACTACCGCCTATAATAAGCGTAAAGGTGACCTCATAGCCTCTTTCCCTCTTATTAGTCAATACTTGAAATATTTTAAGTATTTGCTTATTAATCCTAACTCCTTATATACTATAGTACCTAGTAAGAAGAATTATAATTAGTATAATAAGGGTTCAGAGTCCTATAAACTAGTGAGTTCTTCCCCCAAATCTGAGCTAAAGCTAACACGATTTGAAGATTCCCCGTAACCTTTCAGAGGCTTACTAGGCCTAGGAAGATACTATAATAATCTTCAAGGCTTAGCTTAAAGTAAACCCTTATAATCGCGCTATATACGAAGAGTATCCTATTAACTAGATCTTCGATAACTAGATATAAGCTAATAAGCTCACGGATTCTGCTCACTACCTAGTAAAGCCTAAGGATAAGGTAACTTAGACTCATATTCTAGTTATAAGTACTCTATAATATAATAAGAAAGGTACCTAGCTAACTCCTAGAAGGAATACAAGAATATCTACCTTTAGGGCATTAACCTTATCACTAAAATCTCTAATGAGATCAAGTAGTAGTCCACGACAGGTACCTCAAGTACTAAGAATATAATAATTAGTACTATTTATAAGTTAACTATAGAGATCCGGGCCTTCCGTGAGGTCTATATAGTAGTTATAAGTCCCTTAGCTCCTCTCAACCTCCTTATCGCTAATATTATTATAGTATTAGTATATTCTAGCGGAGGATAAGCGGATTCTAGAGTCTGTTTCCTGGTAGTTTACTAAGTCCTAAATAGGGCTAGTATTTAGAGTCTAGTAATTTTGGATATAGGATTTATAGGACTTAGTATTTATTTCTTTGAGATACCCGTAGCTAGTCCACCTATAATAAACCTTTCTTAATCCTAAACCTTTCCCAAAACGTGAATGTAATTCTTATAAGCCTTAATAAAACCCTAAAAAAAAAGAACCTTTATAAGTAAAAACCTAGGGAAAGAGTATCTTAATTACTATTTATACCTATTTTTTAGGCCTTCTAGGTCCTCTCTTTCTTTTAAGGGGCCTTCCTTTTTACCTTAGGGGACTAGAATTCTTAACCTTAATAGGTTACCGAGAGGTTATTATAGGTTCCAAACTATGGTTTTTGTTATATAATAATAGAAGTTCCTTAGAGTTTTCAAGGTTAGAGAAAGCGGGTAACTAGGTATTATAATTATCTAGCTAGGATTTCTATTTAATTAAATACTATCGCTCCTTACTTTAGTTATCTTATTAGTGATTAACGATAGCTTCTACTTCCTATTCTTACTCTTCATTATTATCTACTAATTCCGGAAGTTCTCTAGTAGGGTATAGGTAGGGTTCCTAACCCTTCTTTACTATATACTCTTTAAGGAGAGAAATATAGAAAGTTGGATATAAACGATTATATATACTTAGTAACTCTAGCTTATATACCACTTATCTAATATATTCAAGTACCTTAAATAGACCTATGAATTTTGGCTTAAGCTTTCCTACCTTAAGTTTAATGTTTTTCGTTAATAGTATTACTTAGGCTCCTTTAGAGAAGTATTTATCTAACTAATACCTATTATAATAGGTCTCCTGGTTATTTTATATATAATACTAAAGATCTTAAAGCTTATTCTACTCTACTTAAAGAGTCTCTAGCCTCCTACGTGTAGCTAGTACCTCCCCTATAATCCTATCCTTAGGATTCTATAGAAGTTAAGGGTAGTAGCTATAATATATATAGAAGGGTATATTCTATAGAACCTAATACTTTGAGTTATTATATATAAACTCTATAAAGGATAACTTCTTAAACTAGTTATTCTTTTGAGAGTTATAGTAGTATCTTAGGTAGTATTCTAGGGCCTAGTTCTATCTTTCTATCTACTTATCCGTCTAAGGATAGAATACTATACTCAAATACTATTTATATATCAAATAGAAGTAGAAAGTAGACCAGAACTAGCTAGTAAATACTATTCCTCAATTAGAAATAATACTATTAGGGGAGCTAAAGATCGAGAAAACATATTCCTATATAATCCTAGTAAACTCCAGAGAGTTAACTATCTTATAACAAGTAATATACCTAGCTATTTTTGAGTACTAGTTAATAACTATAAGGATTATATTGAAATCAGGACCTCTTACTAGGTTCTTATATAGCGGTAAGCCTATAATAAAATCCATAGAGATCTCACCCTAGGGTCTCTTAAGCTATAGTAAACTACTAAGTAGGCTATATAGTAAATACCTTTTAGCCTTAACTCTCTAGTAGATGTCATATTCTCAATAATAGTCGCGAATATCTGTTTCTATATTCTCCTAATACTAAGACCTTCTAAGGAGCTTAAGACTTTTCTCGATACTATAGTATCCTACTAGCGGGTCGTTATAATAAAGCTTTATAACTTCTTAATATAAGGTAGGGTTATCCGGGATAATAATTCTTAAATAGTACCTAAGAAGGCCCAAATCATTACTCCAAATTCGACTCCCCTTAGTATCTCTCTTACTAAGCCTCTATTTCACAATATTTTAGTATTGAGAATCGTTCCTCTAAGCTACCTTAATAATATCTAAGAGGGGTTTAGATAAAGGGGCTAGCGCTATAGCTCTTTTAGTAGCCGCGTATATCTATATATAGGGAATTAGATATTTATAACTATCTAATTCAAAAACTTAGGGGACCGAGGAGTTTATAATCCCTTCAGGTAATATAGTCGTAGATACCTCTATTACCCTAGCTTTAAAAGCGGGACCTTTAAGGTATCTCCCTATACCTTAATTCTCGACTAAGTCTTTGGTTAAGTAATCTATATAATAATCTATCTACTTATCCTATAGTAAAATAGTCTCCTTAGTTATCGCGGAAATAGCGAAAAGAGGGGACTCTCCGGATATCCTAAGGGACCTCTAGATTATAATAGCGAAAGCTCCCTTTAATTTATTCTAAAAGGTAAGAAGCTAAGTTATATTAATAGAGCCTTCTTTATAGTTAGGTCTTCTACTAGGTCCATCTATAGGGTTTAAGGTACCTCTATAATAAATGATATTAAAATCATATATCGTAAGATATATTACCTAGTATACTTAATAACTCTCTAGATACTTTATTTCTATGAAATATTAGAGGTTATTATAGTCTATAATAACCTCGATCATAAACCTAGATCCTTTAAGGTAATAGCGCTAGTACTTAAAGGCTTCTATAATTATAAGTAGCTCCCTATTATAGGTACTATAGTTTCGTTTAGCCCTAGTGAGTTTCCGGGACTAGAACGCTACCGGATACTAGTGCTTTTTAGGCCTATTACTAGTATTTACTTATTAAGAAATAGTATTAGTAATTACGAACTTTAATATATCGGTTTTAACTCGAATCTTCTTAGAAGGGTTAAAATAGACTAGGATAGGCGCTATAGTAAAAGCTTCCTTGAGATCCTAAAGCTTTACTAGCTACCTCTATCTAGGTAAATAGGCTAGATTTATGGCCCTTCTCTATTCCTTATAAGAGATCGGTTATACCTATAGTTACCTGAGAGTAATAGTATATAAACCTATAATAGAAGTTAGTAAATCCAAGGAATACTTGAATATTATAGAACGACTTTAGTTCTAGCTATTCTATAATACTACGGATCCATTTAGGGTCCGCTCGAACACCTTTTATTCCAATAAGAAAGCTCAAGAATTCGACTTCCTTAATATTAAACTCATATTTACTGAGTTTATAGAATAGGTTATTTTTACATAGCCTAGTAAGTACCTAGCGAATATAATTATAGTATTTATCCTCATTTCGGGAGTAAATTAGGATATCATCCAAATAAATAACTACGAAATAATCCAGGAGCCCTATAAGAGTAGTATTAATATATGCTTAGAATATAGCTAGTGTATTAGTTAGCCTAAAAGGCATTATAAGGTACTTAAAATATCCGTAGTAGGTCCTAAAAGCTATCTTCTACTCGTGTCCTTCACGAATTCTTACATAATAATATATATCCTTAAGATCTAGTTTTATAAATATCTTAGCTCCCTAGAGCCTATTAAGGGTCTTATTAATAAGAGGAAGCGGATACTAATTCTTGATCGTGACTTTATTAAGGCTACGATAATTAATATAAAGCTATAGCCCTCCGTCCTTCTTAGGAACGAAAAGGATAGGTACCCCTATAGGGCTTATACTAGGCCTTATCTAACGTTTATAAAGTGTATTACGTAGATATAGACATAATACTTCTAGTTAGGTCTCTAATAGGTTATATAAAGGTCTATAAGGGACCGTATTATCCGTATTAATAGAGTATTTAATACTACTAAGATTAGGAAGTTCTAAAGCCTTATCGGGGTTAAAGACCCCCGTAAAGTCTTCGCTATTATCCCAGAGGTATATAGGTACTTCCAAGGCCCCTTTCCCAAGGGTATTAACTTAATACGTTATATACTCCTATCCTATATTACTAGAATTATATAAGGAGGTAGATATCTAGTAACTATTATATATATAGGAAGCCTACTATCTAGGGTAGTCACATTCACCTTTAGTCAAGAATAGGGCCTATAGTACTACCTTAGGGTAGTTATTAAGCTCTTCTCCGAATTCTTTCAGGGTTAGGATCTTAACCTCATTAGGCTAAGTAGGCGTATATGCCTAGTGTTTCTTGATATAGTTAGTATACTACACGATAGTTGCTTCGTAGAATTCCATGCCGAAAACGAGGCTATAAGAGCCTATATTCTTATATCTATAGAATTGGAGCTTAAAAGGACATATCTCGCTACAATTATCTATAATAAATACCTTAAGATTATAGGCTTAATAGACCTTGAACTTATTCCTATAGAAGGTTATAAACTCTTAGTTATATTTAGCTAAGGCTATAAAGCCCTAGCTCTAAGCCTACTCATTATTAAGGAAGTTATAATCGGACCCGGTATTACCGAGACTAGTATATACCTCTAAGGTACCTACTTTAGGTTAAGTTAACCTTACCTAAATAGATATACGAAGTAATACGCCCTTTTCATTATAGCTAAAATCGCCGATATTCAAGATTTAGCCTTCCCTTTTCCCGGTTCCTTAGGAGGTACTCCTCTAGAGCGCTCCTCTATAGTAATCTATTAACTTACTTCTATAAGCGCCGAGATTCCTTAATTATCTTAGTTTTTTCTGGGTTCTAACGAGCCTATTTATTATACTTAGAGTACCTTATAGATCCCGAAGTATATCCTTTCTAATTACAAGTCTAGTAGATAATTTGTGCGTTAGAACTAGTACTATAGTAAGGCTTAGAAGGAGCCGAACTACTACCTAAGTTATTCTCTTAGGCTTTTCGGTTCTTTTCCTTCTTCTTTAGTACTCTTATAGATTAGAATTCGTAGAGTTAGGATCTTTCTAGGTAGAGTTACCCTTACTAGCCTCCCCTACCTTAGCTCTCCTTAATTTAGGGTAAGTAGTATATTCTGCTTTCTGTGCTTTCTCTAACTACTCTAAAACAGACACCGCTTTATTACCTAAAAGGATAGATACAAGTATTTAATGAGTCTTAAAGTTAGATAGAGTAGTATCAAGAGTCTAGACCTAGTCCCTTTTAGGGTATAGGTCCTAGTTAACTTTAAGACTAATTATCCAAGTATATAACTTAGTAATAGTCTCTCTATCCTTCTAATAAAGATCTCGAATCTCCTTAAAGGCGTCTTACTAATAGGTCTAAGGAGCCTAGAGTATATCCGCCAAATAGGCTTTAAACTTCTCCTAGTTAATCTCATAGGCTAAGGACTCTACTTTATCGTAGCTTCCTAGGTGTCATAAGGGTCGTCCCTAAGGGTACTTATAGTAGAATTAACTCTAGAAGAGTATCTATTATAAGTCTAAGGCTAGGTCCTAAAGACCGCCTCCTAGGAAGACACGAATATCCTTTATTCTTTAAGGGACCTTCTATAATATAAGTCCGGTATCTAGACCTTAAGAAGTTTCTCTTAGTCTAGTATTATTTTTAAGACGTTATATAGTAGCTCCTAACGAATAGTATCGAGATTACTCTTGAAACCTATCATATTAGGAAAAGGGTAGATTCTAGCCCTATTCTAGGACCTTCCCTAGTAGGAATTACTATTAAGGATAGAGTAGACTTATAAGTAGAACTTAAATGAGATATAGAGAACCTTAAGGTATCCCGAAGGGTACCCTTATATTATTCTAACTAAAGGATATGTCAATTAATCATATCTACTAATTCCTACTTTCGTTAGAGTACTTCGACTTCATACTATAAGGTCTATTCCGTAGCTTAGGCGGTAGTGACCTAGGCCTTAATTAGGGTATTAATTTCGTTACTAAGATTATTATCGTTATTAGGGCTACCTCTAGGAGGTACCTAAATAGCTCTATTAAAAGTATTAGAAGAGCCTTTGCCGTTTCTGTTTCCTCCCTAAGGATTAATCTAATCGACTTCTTTCTTAGGAGTAGGGTCGATAATAGGCTACTATACGCTTCGTAGGTTCCGTGATATTATTACGTTATTGAACTACCTCCCTTAAGGGTAGAGAGATTAGCTTATAAGGTAGTTATTAGTAGGTAATAAGGTAATAGGTAGAATCAGAGTTATGGTATTAAAAATCACTAGTATTAAATTCAGTATAGAACTAATCTCTGTCCCTCCTCAGAGGTCTAGGGCAGGCTCCTATAAATAGGAGCCTAGAATAACGTACGTATAATCTAGTAATTAATAAGCACTAGCTAGCCTACTAATTAGTGGTATTCCTATAATGTAATAGGATCGTTAATCCTCCTAATCACCGACTATACTACCCGAGAGCTGAGGTATATCACATGAGCTAATGTCACGTGTAACCCGCTACACATCACAGGTTTCAGGCTCACTTTCCCTTGAACTAAATCTATAAACCTAGCCTATTATTTAGCTACCTACTTCCCCTTGCTTTTATATAGTATCCCATTTATCTATTACCCTTTTAGATATCGTTCTATAGCGTTTTTACTTCTTTATATACCAAGTAGCCTATTTAATACTTAATCCCTTGCGATACGCATCTATCTAGCGGAACGTACGGTTATAAAACCTCTATATAGTCTCAATTAAATAAGCTTCTAGTGCCTCTATTACCTTAAGCTTAGTATCTGGGAAGCTAACCTTCTTTACTTAACGAAATCGAGTTTTACTATACCCCTAATATATCTTAATTAGGTTGATTTCGTAGTAGAACTTTGGTAGAAACATAGCCTTATATCCCCGCTCTATAATAAGCTCCTTAACTTAACTCTTTTCCTCAAAGAAGTCCTTGTGATTCAATAGTATACGAGCTAAACAGCACGTTTATTCGATAGCGGGAGGGTATTTAAGGGGTATAGTATACTTAGTACCCTTTGGATACTTAAATCTTAAGCCAGGTATATTACACCCTCGCTCAATGAGAATCTATTCCACGCCCTTAGGCTCTCTTGCTCTATTCGGATTTAATTGCCAAAGGACTTATATAGTGCCCTATAACCCCGGAATCGTATACTCCGGTGAGAAATACGTATCCCTCCTATAGGGCTTGATTTTACCCTTTTTAACCCCCCCTGGTGCCTTATTCATAGTAAAGGCGTTTAGTACACCTTCGCTATACGAAGCGTGTATAGAAGACTAATCAAATATCAGAATAGCTATATAATTAGGGTGCTTCTGTTCAAATATATCGAGTGTTCTAGTAATTTGTACTAGTAGTTGCTTTATATCCTACCAGGGGTCCCTATTTGAACCTAGGTATATAATTTGCCGGGTATCCAAATCAGGGTCGTCTAGGATAAAAATGCCTTTATTATTTGGTACCCTAATACGTCCCTTAGGGCCCACAAATTCAGAATCGTGAATAAGCCTCCCTTTACTCTTTCCTGGCATTTTTTGCTAACTATCTGCTAGCTAGAGGCTCTTTTTATAGTCGAAACCATAGAAATAGCTCTTATCATAGAAGTATATTACGTGTATCTGACCTCCGATCGGGAGTAAAGGTTAAATCGTATACCATATACCAGCTTTATCCTCCTCATACTAGACTATATACGCTAAAAGTTCGTCCATTAATAGTAAAAACACCTCTTAACGATACTGAATCACATCAGGTCGTTCATGTCTATCCACATAAAGCCCTTTCTTAGTCTCATGGCGATAAAAGCCGAGCCTAGGGAGCCATAAGTAAGCTGTGCTATGAGCAATTAGCCTCTCAATTATCGATAATAATCGAGGTAAAATCTCCTGATTTACGGTATTCAGGAAATCGTTTAGTGATATCGTTCTAAGCTCTTGATTAATTAACCAAGTACGGCAAGCTAAAAAGACGTCCTCATTGTCTAGATAGGAGGTACTATCTCTTTTACTACCCCTAGCTTCTACTAGAACACCATGCCACTATCGATAATAATTAAATAACCCCCTGATTCGCCGAGCTAGTGTCTTTCCATCGTTAAAGCAGTGATTACTACAGGCTACTAAGAGTGATACGTCAATTCTCCCTAGTTAATACTATCCTAGTTTCAGGAGCTATTGAGTATATTACCGGAGGAGGTATAAGTCAGCGATTATATAGGGGGTATATAAGTCTTTTATCTATACTAGCTTTATATCCACATCGTTAAGGACTTCCTGATAAGTCATTCGTACGTCTAGAGCTTCGTTATCTCCGTATACGTTTCTAATAAGGGTATCTATAAGTAGCTCGTTCGTTCTATTATCTTCATCCTCAAGCCTTTACTCTTTTCTTAATTATATATCCCTAGGGATATTAATTAGCCCCTCAATAATGCCGAATTATAGCTTCTTTTATTTAAAAGATAGTACGATTATAGGGGTCTTAAGCCTAGCGACTTGAGTGTCTTTTGCTCTCTAATCATGTGTATACTTTTATTAAGTTCTCAATAGCTTTACTAATTCCTTTGCTATTTTAGAGACGTACGAGCCTCTAGAAGCTAGAAATAGTATTAATACACTTATATTATAATATAAAGGTAAGTAACTTACTAGTCTATACCGTAAGTCTTTGCTCTCGCTATATGGATATAGGCTTCTCTAGAATAATCGTCTCATTCCCACTAATAATAAGCTTCTACTAAACCCAAAAGAGAGTTGAATCTTTAAGCTCTAATTTGTCGCTTTGTTCAATATCTAAACCATCAGAATTGTCCTCTATAATAGAGGGTTTCCTATACCATTCGTCAAGTGTTGCTTGGATTATAGCTTCTTTAGCTATGGTGAGAACTGTAATTGAATCAAGAGTTGAATCAGCTCGCTTACGCTTCTGAAGGCTTATAGAGGTAGCTATTAGAAGTATATAAAAGGGATAATTGATTAGGTTTGTGGTTATTGAGATATTAATATAATTATAGAAGAGCAGTCAACCTAGGGGGGTAGTCACGTGACAATTAAAGTAAAAAATGACTATATAAAGCGCAAAAATATTTCCTCGCTTAATTACATATATTATAACTTCTTTAGTAATAAAGCTATCATAATTTTGAGGCTATAGAATTGATTCCTAGTATATATAGTATAGTTTTAATTAATACGATTTATTCTAATTAGTGTGGTGGTGGTTTTTTTTTTTTTTTTTGTCGTGTTTGGGTCGGACCGACTATAGAACCAAGCTAAGCCCTCACAGCGCGCTAGTAAGTGGCGACTCGGAAAGCGCTGGGGAGGTTAGTGGCATTGTCCGGGCTGGATTTGGTGGTCGTGGTGAGGTTCAACTGTTGCAAAAGAATATTAGGTACGGCATTGCGAGTATCTAAAGTATTATTAGTCGATAACACTCTTTATAACACGCGGATCTATACCCCGTACCAAAGGAACTAATAATTTGGGTTTATGCGAAGTTTTAAGTGACTCTGGTGTGGCTGGCGGAAAGCGGGGGCGCACGGGCCACGCACCCCTCGAGAACTTCGACCATGACGACCACCCGTGCGTGCGCCGCGACGACAATAATACTTACAACGCAAGTAGCGCCCGTGACAGGTGCTACGGACCGTATTTTACCCCAGGGCTCGCTGTCAGGTTATTCCTGCCTGGTATGGTCGTAGAAATTGCGACTTGGGCAGATATTTGATCACGTGATTGCATAGTTGAGCACCAGCGCTGCTACCTGCTCCGCTCCTAGGTATGGTTTTAATTGTCCTTCTTAGTAGCTTACTCATCAAACTACTGCTCATGTCACTAATGTCTGACCTAAGAGTACGACTTGCAACAAAGATTCGAGAACAGTCTGGTTGCATGGAAAGGTTGGCGGGTCTGGAATCATTACGCACTTGGTTCATCATTGGGAAATCAGTGTTGACAGAATGAGAATAATCATAGAGCCACATAAGAGAGAATTCCTGACGTTGTGCTTGTATCTGCGTTAAGGAAGTGATGGCGATATCCTGATACAAAGGAAACTCTGGCGACTCTAGCCTCTATTCCTCAGTTTGTAGTGTGTTCTCCACTCCCATCTTTGCCTTGATCCTTTATCTCGGTTGGAGAAGCCTCCATGCTGTTCCATGGCTGTTCCCCTGGACCTTCCTCTAGCCAGTGCTGGACCGAATCGTGTACCATCCACTTGGCCGTTGTGATGGCTGCGAAGCTCGGACTTCCGTTCGATGCTTTCGGCGCAGGAGCAGAACCAGATGGTTCTGTACGATGTGGGGCTTCGGCATTTGTGGCGGCGGTATCGTAAGCCAACAGTTCATGCTCGCCATTGCCGGACGGTTTGTTATGCCCCTGGTGGCATGAACTTTTAGTCAGGTGTTTCCAATAGGACTAAGATACCTCCAACGATATGAAGGACTTACCTGGTACAAGTTGGTGTCGGGGCGAGGCTTAGTCTTCTTTTGAGACTCTTCCAAGTCCCTTGAGGTCATCATGAAAGACTTTTTGGTGGTAGTGAACAGTTCAATAGAGAAGACCAGGATGGAAACGATCAACGGGATAAAATGGAGAGGAAATGATATCTGTGAAAGGAAGAGGTGCAAATGACAATTGAGAAATTCTCTGATTGAGACGGGAGAATTGAATTGATTTAAATAGCCCCTAATATGTGGCACTAGAAGAGTTGTTGTTCCGTTGGTTCGCATTTCGCCCTGATGAATGTCCCTTTTGCTTTCTTACAACTTCGACCCTGTGGAATGGCTGCAGAACTGACGCATTGGCGCTCTGACTACTTCTAAGCCAATGGAAAGCACAAAACTCTACTATTGAAGATGGATTAGGCATGAGCGGGTTACAGTGATCACGAGTCTGATGGCCCATGTAGCCAAATTTTTTGACAGAAATCAGCCAACTAGAATAAAAAAGATAACATAGTAAACTGACCGTATCAGGAACCAGCGATTAGTCGCAGTACACTGGTAGAACGGTGCATCCATTGCATTAAACTAATAAGATACTACGAAAGAAATATAATTTAAGAGATAGAGTGCTGGGTGATCAGATCATTCATCAGTGAGGATGCTTTGTGGAATTTGAGGATTGGCTGGTATCAGCAAAGAATAGGAATGTGGGGGCTGAGAACCACACTCTTCAGCAGCTTGGAAGGTGCAAGCGAATGTCCCTTTTGTACTGAAACTGCTCCCGATCTAACAATCCCGCTTCCTCGCTTGCAAAAAGCAATCTTGGATAGCCAACCAGAACACATTTGAACGCCCTCCTGCATCGTAGGTCACACGGCACCCGACGAGGTAAGAGTGATTGGCAGTCTGCTCGCCTCATCTTTTGGTTCGCTCAGAACGCTTTACACTTTCAGCTGAGGCGGTTTTCACCGAGTAGGTCGTACAACACACCTAAACCACGACTTCCCCTCGAGAATCACAGTTTTCTGGGCCTCAAGATCTATCTCCACTGCACATAACGTTGCTACTGTGACCCAGCATGGACAGTATCGAAGAGACAGGCCAATGCTCGAACAACAATGGCAGCTATGGGATTCAGGCTGCCCCTGCACATCGTCCATACAAGCGCATCTCTGCGAAAGAATGGGAGAGACAGAAGCCTCACATCCAAGCCTTATACATCGATGAGGACCGAGCTCTAGAGGATGTCATTGAGATCATGAAACTCAATTTTCAATTTGAAGCCAAGTAAGCGCAATTCAATTGCTTCCAATCTACGCGTGTAAGGCTCGCATCCACGTTGGTCATTGGCCTGTGGACACCAATGCCCCATCAGTTTAAATTAAATGCGCGAGGCTAGTCGAAATAAGCTTAAACCGAAACTGATACATCAATAGCGAGAGGGCTTACAAGAGAAACATTAAGAAATGGGGCATGTCGAAGAACATTCCGAAGAGCGATATGATGGCAATGGCGAAGAAGGCAAAGAAACGAATGGATCATGCTGGAAAGAAAACTAGCTTTGCACGAAGGGGCAACGATGGACAATTCCATGAGGTACCGACACAGAAATTGGATGCGTTCCAAAAGCGAATTGGGACAACGGCAACAGCAGCCATGTCGCCATCTTCGAGTAAGGCTTAGCGGATTTTCTCCCCACTAGAAGCTAACACTGAGTAGGTATCCCATCAAATATACTGTACCACACCCCTCTGAGCATGGATGGCAATAGTATAGCGGCGAGCGATATGGGCCATGAGAAAGACTGCGATGATTTCAAAACCAACGAGTTTAATCACGAATTAGAACGAATATGGTCCACCAAGAGTAAAGGCGAGCTTTGGAAACCCCTTGGAAGACAAGAAAATGCCACGACGACCAACGAAGCTGGCTGGTCACTTGGACCGTATAACATTCACGACGCACATACTCATCTGGATGACGGGCATGCATCAATATTCGATGGTGACTACAAAGCCTCGATTACTTCTTTGGAGCTTGCGAGAAGTGGCTATGCTCATATCCTCGGGGATATGCATTGGTTGACGATTGCGGCAAGTTTTGAGACAGAAATGATCAAGCTCGTAACCTCTGACGCAAACCCTCGGGAGCTGAATTTGCGCGTAAGGCAGCTGCTCTACCGTCACCATACAATAATGCGTCAAAACTATTCTCGCGGACTTGGGGTCGGGAGCGTCGAAGAACTCAGGAAGCATTTAATTTCCTTGAAAATCGTCAGCGACTACTGGACAACCGTCTTAGTCGCGCAGATGGCAATCAAGAAGTGGCTGTTTCTGGGTACTACCCATCGTACAGTGGTCGAGCTTCGTTCAGGGATCGACGAGTTGCGGGCTAAGTGGCAGCAAAGCATCGAGATCGAACCACCGGAGCACGACTCAAGTGGGATAGGAAATGCTTTCACCAGCATGATAGTACTTGGCGACTTGAAAGTTGCAAAGCGTGGTGCTTCATTTCTCGATATCTGTGACAGAGACAGAGATATACTGCGACAGAAGCTCAACGCTCTTCATTCAAATGATGGAAGCATGGCGCACGCTGTGATTTGCAGCGAGCTCGATAAGCTCTATGCCTCCCGCCGTAAAACGTACTCTGGGGCATATTATTCATTCCTAGGTGACTTCCGAGCTGCTGAATATTTTTTCCGAAAAGGCCAAGAGACTTTGGATTTGGAGACCTGTTCAGAAATAAAAATTCAACGTTTGTTCTGGCATGCCGAACACAAGACTAGGATGCAAGACTGGAGGGGTGCTCAGATTCTACTTGACCAGGCACAGCAAACCTTGAACGCTTCCCAGCTGGACTCTGAATTCATGGACGATCACTTCCTGGAGCGTCACAAACTAGTTTCAATCTCAATAGGAGAAAAAATCACAATCGACAAAGCGGTGTATCAACATGAGATGAAACGGCTGGATAGACTTCGAAACGAAGCAGAACTACATTTCTCGGCTGATACCCCGATGAGTACTAACTCGGATTGGATATATCCTCCACAGATAGTCGACTTTGAGCGCTCCATGTTTGAACGGACCATGTTTTCTGTCTCGCCGTTGCCTTTTGGAATGATGGAAGAAGACGTGCGTCGCGGAGGGCCTCCACCCTTGAGTCATAGTCCTGATGCTGGCGCCTCTCCAATGCAACCGGGCACACCAGTCAATGAGCCTGGAGGTAGCTGGGCTATCCCGCCTATGGATGGCGAGGGAGAAAAAGAGGAGGATCAGCAGCGTACCGTTGTGGGGGAGGTCTCAACTGAGCCTGTCGTCCAGTCTCCAAGTGACTCACCATCTCAACACAATTCACTTATGGAGTGGATTTCAGAATTTCAGGACGAGTAAATAAAGGCATTAAGGCGTTTTCAGGAGTTGGTAGAAATTAGCGTGGGGAAGTGTGCTACGGAGGCGTCGAGGTAGGTTAGCTGACGGACCAGCTGACTAGTAACCTCGGGCCGGGAGTTTCTCCTTTACTCGGGCTTGGCGTTTACCCCTGACACTCTCTCCCTGGCTGTTAAGAGCCTCCTCTGCGCCTCTTAAAGGGCAGAGATTAGTTCTGTTTTGAATAGCTCACTTGCTAAACGATTCACGGTTGGCTTAATACCTACTATTTAATCTTCGTAATTTACTTCCTTATTCAAAGCCTATTTAGAATTATTGTGAAGGCCCGGATACTTATAATTCAGGGGAGACACTAAGCGAATAGGTCGAAGCCCTGAAAGAAGTAGAATGCCTATATACGAGGATCTAAAGCTAAGGAGAAAAGGTCCCTCTTGAGGGCACACAATGCTATTTAATCCCAATTACTCTATAGGCTACTGTTGTAGCCTATAGGCAGCTGCTATAGCCTGCAGGGGGCGTTGGGGCCTATAAGGCGGCAGTCAGGTGACGACGTAAAGTCGTCACATCCAGCGCCGTAACAATATTTTAAATCCTAATATTTTAAATCCTCATATTTTAAATCCTAATACAGTAAAGTTCGAAATCGGCTTCAGTTCCTAACTCTTTATGATTTTATTTTTGACCCATATTTTATGCGGTACTAACCCTATATTAGCTAGCCTGGCTAACGGGCATGCTGTGAGGGGCCAAAACGTGAGGAGCGCACGTGACGGAGCGAGCGGGCACCTGTCGTCCCGCATGTGGTTTCCTAGTTCAGTCAAGGATCATGCAGAGTATCGGAGCACTGGATCACACTTCCTAGTCAAGTAAATGATCGGCGTTCCTCCCTTCGGGCGCTGGGGAGTATATAGGAATGCGAACTGAGCTTTGAGGAAAAGGTATGGATTAGTCTATGTAATAGGAGTTACTTCTTGGAATCAGTTATACTTGCAAGCATCACTCTCAAGTTTACTTACCTTGACTACTTGTGCATCACCCTGCTATTGTGCGCCTCACACATGCCCCCTAGGGCACTAACGGCATGTGCCATTTGCTGGCAATACCTATGTGAAAGTAGATTCTGGCTCCTTTATTGTGCTAAGATTATCCAGTTTGTTCTTTCCGCATCCTGCTTTAAAGTATAGTACTGTACAGCATGTGCTGATAATTATCCTATTAACACTAACAGGCCAATGATAGCGCCTCGCTCATTTACAGTAGTCGCTACACAATATGTAAGGGCACGGACCATCTCACCCAATTGACCCCGCACTTTTCATTGTCAGCCTCACAGTTGCCTCAAGTCAACTGAAGTGCAGCTTCAAGACCGCTTTATGATCGGCGCTGCTACCATGGATCTTGTGGAAGATGACCCAAACTCTCTCTGCGATACATGCAAGAGATTATGCAGAGGTCATTGGTGTCTAAAGTCATACGAGCACCCTTCGGATGCTTCGCACTGGGTTCAAGTTGAAAGTTGGGATGAAGATATCGTTATCGAATCTCGACATCATGTCATTGGAGAATTGCTGAGGTCTACCCAGAAGGGCTGCCGACTTTGTGCTATTATCCAAGGAATGTTGCTCCAGGACGAGATCTCCAAACTCTTGGCGACGGAGGGCTCCTTGCATCATAACACCGCAAGAACGACGTATGAGCTCAGGCCGCGGGGTTCGGATGTCATAGTTGACCTAGTCTTTCATTCCGGAGATTTAATCATTTTTCGTGAATTACTTCTTACACCCACGGGAGGTAAGTTCTGCCGTCCACTCAAAAAATCAGGCTTTTACTCATCGTTGCAAAGCAATGTTTCCAACACAATGCACCTCTTTGATCTCCCAGGAAACGCTCTCAGATAATAGCCTCAGTCAGGCTAGTCAGTGGCTGCATGAATGCGAAACGGATCACGCGGTATGCAATCCGGAAATAGCCTTTAGCACTCGACGATCAAAGATATTGCCAACACGGCTGCTTGATGTGGGGACAGAATCTTCACCTACCACCAAAATTATTAACTCGAATGAGTTTCCTGCTGGTGTGGAGTACTTTACATTAAGCCATTTCTGGGGAGGGAAGCTGCCTATAAAACTCACGAGCGACTCTCTTGACGAATTTCAAACTGCAATCCAGTTTCCTACCTTACCGAGGACATTTCAAGAGGCAATATACATCACAAGACTGTTAAAGACACGATATTTATGGATAGATGCGATGTGCATTATCCAAGATTCTGTAAAGGACTGGCTGCATGAGTCATCCATCATGGGTCAGGTATATGCCAATTCGCGCCTTACCCTTGCAGCGACAGCTTCATCAGATAGCCATGGTGGCCTTTGCCGTCAAAGGAATTCGCGACTGATCGGCGCAATTGTAATATCCCCGCTGTGGACTGGTTTGGGCATGCAGTTCCAGCAATACATATGTACTAGCTATGAAGAATGGAGAAACGATGTGGACGCTGCACCCTTGCAGAAACGTGGATGGGTTCTGCAGGAACGGATGCTTTCTCCAAGAGTCTTGCACTTCGCTGATCGGCAGCTTTTTTGGGAGTGCTGGACAAAGTGCGCGTCGGAATCAATCCCGACCCAGTTGCCACACTCTGTCTCTGGGCAGCTCAAAAAATGGCCAATCGGATCTATGAATTGCCTTAATAACTATTCACACCGTTTAGCATTGCAAGCTAAATGGCCTGGTATAGTTGCAGCGTATTCCAATACCGCACTCACCAACGACAAAGATAAGCTTGTTGCCATCTCCGGGATTGCGAAGCAAATGCTCGAAATGTGGGGTGGCAGTCCAAGAGACTATCTTGTTGGACTGTGGAGAGATAGCATCCACCATGAACTTCTTTGGAGGGTTGACTTAGGGGCCAGACCTGTCCGGCCAAAGTATAATCGAGCACCATCCTGGTCATGGGCGTCACTCGATGCAGAGATTTTGGTTCCTTCATTATACACAGAACATTTGCAAGTGGAATCATCGAAATGTCTTGTGAATATTGCCGAAGTCAAGGTAACACCGTCGAATAACCTGTCGACCTCCATCAGCAAAGGACACATCCGACTGCAAGGTCCCATGTGCAGAATGCGTAGGGTAGTAGAGCTGACTGTCGATCCTTCTGAAGTGTTCCGTGGCCGGGGCCAGCTTCGCTCTCAGCATTGGAAAATTGACGGGCGGACGATGCCGGGGTTTGAGACGTACATGGACGATGGTACATTTGGATCGAAAGCCTACGGAATACAAACCTACCACTTTGTAGGATTCTTCGAAAGTGTGGTGTCTAATCCAAAGGGTGAATGGCTCACAGGAATGATACTGCAGCCGACTGGTGGCGCGGACGGGGAGTATCAGCGTTGTGGTGTTCTTAATGTCGTGAATAAGCAGGGAAGAGAAATGATAAATGCTGCTTTTGCAATGCAGAGAATGGAAAAATTGGAATATGAGGAAGTATGTGATGGTTTTAAGTATACTATCAGAATAAAATAGAGTATACAGTACGTATCCGTGGAAATCCCACTGCTCATATGAATCGAAGGGGTCGAGAAACGGCTCAGGAATGTTTATCGTCATCCAAGCTCGTACGTCGCATGGAATCACGTAGTTTCAGTCTACGATACGCCTACTATTTCATCATGTAAAACAGCCCTCCCCGAGGGGTTATATATACTTCATGTAGAACTTTCTTTGCTCTTCAATCAAGTCTATTTTTTCCCCATGCGACACTGTACATATCACCACAAGTAAGTCGTTAAACACCATCTTCACAAACCATAAGTTACCCAATAAAAGCGTGTTGACAATATGCTACATTATAGACTGCCTATCCAATCCCATGTCATTATGGTAAGTTGCTTCTACACTTCAAGTGCAATTCCTCAGAGCAGGGAAAATAAGCGAACGCAAGGGTCTAGAATGGGTTAGCCGTAGAGGTTTAGTGCGCATAAAATGTGGGTCAAATTTAAAATCATTCAGTGTTTCCGAACTGAAGCCGATTTCGAACTCTACTGTATTTTAAATCCTAATATTTTACATCTTTAAATCCTAATATTTTAAATCCTAATATTTTAAATCCTAATATTTTAAATCCTAATATTTTAAATCCTAATATTTTAAATCCTAATATTTTAAATGCCTTCGAGGCGACAGTCCGTTTAGGTGGGTAGTACAAAGATATGTTTAAAGGACCACGGGTACCAACGGTTTCAGGAGCTAAAAATACACAGCCTCGCGAATTGTGTTGGGGGCCAGCCTCTCGCCGCGGCAAGAGGCTGGCCCCCATTCTCGTCCAAGGATTCATCCTAAGGACTCAAGTAGGCGGCGGATCCGACACTTCCGGCTCAAATGGCCTTGCCGTTTTTCCGGCAGGGAAAGACGACTTCAAGGTGTTGAAATAAGGGCCATTTTCGTTTTCACTCACCGGAGCCAACACCCGGCGCCTCCACCCCCAATGGGTCCCTATGAATTCTGTGCCGTAACTAGACAATTGCAATAGCGTCGTCTATATGAGCAAGGCTAGGGACTCTGCAGACAGCGCCCGCTGATATTCTAAAGCTTAGAGAGGAAGCGAGCAGCAGCGGTAACCTGGCGCTGACGAGCCAGCGCCTAGAGGCAGCGATTTCATGCCTGAGGATGTCGGGAATAACGTCCTTAGTTTCAAGGCTTTAAATGAACAGTACTGGAGAACTCCTTTAGGCTTAGCGCCGGGTGGATCAACTTCCCGGAAATCCAAATACTATATTGAAAATGGAATTTAAGGAAACAAATAGCCGTCTACGTTCGTTCTCACGGCTACCGCTGCTACCTCGCATCCTCCCCACAGTATCTCCAGGCCCTTTACCGGTAGCTCGTCATGTTTGGAAACCTATCCAACGCGAACGCATCTAACCTACGAGGGCAGCGACTAGACTTGAACCGTTCTGCTGCCCGTATTCCTAAAACACTGTCCGCTGACGGACATGGACCCATAAATGGCTATGACTATATCAACAACAATCTTGCAGAAGAGCTCAGCCAGTTGTTCATTAACACCCCACCTCTGGTCCCATACGACTACTCAATCGATCCCTCTGCCATTCCGATGCTAACAAGGAGTCAGGGAAACATACTAACATCGGCCTATACACTAAACGATACCGAGGGGAGGCATGCTAACGGTTAATCGACAAGGTAAGCCGGAAGGACGAACCACCCATCACGATCTTCGCCGTTAACTCTAGCGCGACAGAATGTAAAAGGTCTGACAAGAATAAAATGTGGCAAAAAGGGAAGAAGGCGGAGAAGGAAGCCGCTCTTCCCGATGAGCATGAAAAAGGATTTGATACCTGGTTAGATATATAGCGTTGCTAGCAGCCTGGTTGAAGATAATGCTTGAAAATCGATAGGTCATTTTCGCAGCTTGGATGTCTTTATCCCCAACGATAGCTTCAACGAGCGTCGATGAGTCCGTCTCTAGAGCCCGCTTTTACGTGAAATGCTACGATGTCCTGTGACTAGCCTCGTGACATTACTAACAGAATTTATCATACGTACAAGACTTATCAAAAGGTAAGCCGCTAACGAAGCGGAATGAGGAAAACGGAAAATGGATGAGATGGGCGAGAGGAGGAGATTGAGGAGACGGAGGAGACGGAGGAGACGGAGGAGATGGGGGGAGATGGGTGAGACGGAGGAGATGGGTAGGGTGGAGGAGATGGGTGGGGTGGAAGATTAGGGTATATGGGTGAGATGGATGAGAACGAGGAGATGGGTGAGATGGGTGAGATGGGTGAGATGGGTGAGATAGGTGAGAAGAGGAGACGGGGGAGACGGAGGAGACGGGGGAGACGGGGGAGACGGGGGAGACGGAGGAGATGGGGGGAGACGGGGGAGACGGAGGAGACGGAGGAGACGGGGGAGATAGGGGAGATAGGGGAGGTAGAGGAGATAGAAGAAATGAAGTAAGCTCTTAAACAAGTATCGATTAGAAATACATTTTCTATTCTATGCCCTTTATCCCTAATCCGCTATTCTGGACTAGGGTAGTAGATACTCGAGCTAGTTTAGGAGCGATTTACTAGACCTAGGCGGCTATAGCCTTTAAGCTAGGTATTATTATTTTACTCTTCCTATTAATAAGTTTAGAAAGCTAAGTTAAGTAATAAAAGAAGAAGTATATATATAATCTCGTCTACCACGTTTAAATAAGCGTAAAGTAGTAGAGGTGATAGTCCTTTAAGTAAATACTAGTACTATCTAATATCTATACATCTTAACACCTGGGTTCTAGAAGCCTTATTTGAAGCTACGCCTTTAAACGTGAGGTAGTAGTTAATAGTAATACTTATGTCTCTATAGCTACACTCTCGGGGCTCTCGGCCTACTAACCTCTCTATAGCGGTAACATCTTTGAGATCTTCTATTACCTATACGAATTTAATATAAGTAAGTCTTAATATTAGAGGAGGAGTCTCTCTATTTATAATTATACTCCTCATAATATCTAATTATATAGTAAGGATAAACGAAGTTATACTACTACCCGTGCTTACTAGAGGTATTCTCTTTAGTAACACTATCTAGTTTTTGTAAATTAATTAATAATTATCTATTAAGAATATAGTAGCGTTATATTTTATTAGATTCTAGGTAATAGAAGTTATCTCCTTAGGTATAAGATTTCGTTATAACAAGCTTCTATTTATAGCGTGTGCGAGAGTTAACTTATAATGTTTAGAATATAACATATAGTATAGCGGTAATACTATACTTTATCTTTAACTTTTAGGATACTCGTGTTTATAATAGCGACTATCGATATTCTAGAATATCGCTCCGTATTATAGAATTTAGAAAGAGGGACTAAATATAAGGCAAGTATTAAAATCGTATACTTATATACCTTTTCCTATACTATAATAAAGGGTAATTCCGATAGAGAATTTTGACTTACGATAAGATAATTTATACTTCTAATTCTCATATCTCAGATATCCCGGGTTATAGTACTAAAGTTAGAAATATAATTTTCGATTATTAATTCTAGTTTTCAAATAGTTAATAACTAAGAGTTTACGTCTACCTATAGTAGAGTCACTAGTCTTAATCTCTAAAACCTAACCTTTAAACCCTTTATTCTCGCGCTCAATCTTATTTATTATAACTAGCCGATAGATCTAGTAATAATTAATACTATATCGGAGTCTATTAATACCCTTAAACTATTAGTAATAATAATGAGAATAAAAAAAGCTATTAAGGATATTCGAAATAAGGGAGATTTACTTATAAGTAGAAAATCTTTTATAGAAATTATATTCGTTTCCTTTCCTTTTAAAGGTATTAGAACTAATACGACGACGAGGTATTAGTGAAGGAGACGAATACTCCGACGAAGATATTATATTATTATATAAATATATCAAGTAAAGGCGTCCTTATTTAGTAAGATTGATTTTTCCTTAGGTATCTATAATAAGAGAGTTATATATAATAGGTGATCTAAAGAATGACGTAGACTTCGTTATAATTAGCACACAGATACTATAAGTATTAGAAGCTAATAAAGGGGAAGCTATACTTGATAATTCTGTGTGGAGTCTACTAGAATAAAAGTAGCAGGTGTCTTAGTTGTGATTTGTTCGACTCTATGTAATTAAAGCAATTCGTTAACCACCACAGATCGTCATTAGAGACTCAGGCACGGATCAATTACAGTAACATAACTCCTCGCTAGTGAGCTCTCCTTGAACAGGTACACCCGACTCGCCGTCATCCCTGCTCTATACTTGTTCGCCCAAATGGTCCAAACCTTGTGGTAGCCTCGTCCGGCCGGACGGGGCTAAGGTAAGACTTTGTCCTATTTTTAGAGCACAAACAAGTCCATAGCTATTTGGAGTTAAGGTAATGTCCTGACCCGACTACACCATAGACGTTGTTTATGTAATATGGAGACTTACCATCTCTCTTAAATACTATTCTAGGGACAAAAGGCAATCCGCCTCGTTATCCTTTCTCCCCGGGCCAAACAGTGGTCTAATTATAACTTCATCTTTGGCACTAGAAGAGCTATAATACGAAGAACTTTCATACGAGATATGAGATGCGATTTGAAGGAGAGAGATTTCTAGTTCGAGAGAATCTGTGGGCTGCTTTGGACAGAGAAGGAATGGCAGCCTGGGCCAACCTACCTAAGCCAAAATGCTTTATAATAAAATCTCACTTAGCCTAGGCCAACCAGCCTGGGCCAAAATGCTTTGTAATAAACTCATTTGACTTAGCCTAGGCCAACCAGCCTGGGCCAACCTGCCTAGGCCAAAATGCTTTGTAATAAACAGACCAGCATCTGACTTAGCCTGGGCCCACCAGCCTGGGCCAAAATGCTTTATAATAAACGTGTGTTAATACAGCCCATCCAAGCTGATCTAGTACCAATCACGTGTTTAATTCCTTCAGGCCTTAAGATCCATACTCTCAAGACCTATACGATCTCAAGAACTTTCTCTCAAGACCACCACGCTTTCAAAAGAATTGTCTTAGGAGTGTATAGGATGTAGAGATTAAAAAAGGCCGAGTGGGCGCACATCGAAAATTTGAGGGCAGAGAACTCAACACAGGAGTCAGGGGGCCCACGATGATCCTTAGGTGCTCTGTTTGACCTTCCCTTCATCTTAGTTAGTTTTAAGGCAGTTTTGGCTTGTGGGAGTCTTGCATAGAGAGGCCGTGGCTATTAGGTATATGTTAGTAGATATAAAGGCAAACGATTTTTAAAATAGAAAGAAAATTTATATTAGATGGGTGTTATGTGCTAGTATTTCTTCACGATACTTGTAATAGGTAGCCTCGCTCATGTGAACGAGGCTAGCGCGAGGCTATTCGCTATTTCGAGAGATAAGGCGCTCCTCTAATCGGATTAGACAATTCGCATTTTCCGGCCAACCGACTCCTGAGAGGGCAGTGGGGGCCTTGGTGGATGAAGGAACGAGTGAAAGTGTCCCGGAAGGTGGCTTCGCGTCCGAGAAACGGGGGCTATGGGTGGAAGGGTGAGGCACCACTATTAGCAGATGTCCCAGATTGGGCCGAGCCTGAAGATTTTGCACGTGACATCTCAAGGCCAACTCAATTGTTTTTTGGGGGGGTAGTGAGGCTTGTTGCCGCAGAAAGAATATGTATAAACTACACAAGAGTCCTGGTAACAGTGAAATCACCTAAGCCCCTAATGAAACGTTCTATAGTGTTAGGGTACACCTCTTGACATGAAGTAGTGCTCGATGGATCGCCACTTGAATCTTAACGGACCCTAATTCCAGTAGCAATGCCGACATGATCGCTGACCTATACCTTAATCTCTCTACAGATGCCACCTCTCTGGTAGATATCGTAGTGTGACTTACTCAACCCTATCGAGAGATGGCCGGAAACACTACTAATAGCTCAGAACAAATTTTTGAAAACGCGTGATATTTTGTAATTCCCATAGCTAGCCTGTGTCCTTGTAGGCCCTTACTTCAATTAACGCGTGAAAACGCGTCCAATTTGTGGTAATGGCGCTTAAGTGGCCACAGGTAAATAATGGCCTAGAACACATTAATGAGTAGGCCACCTACCTCAGAGAAGTATATAACCAATTACAGGCCGTAGATAGAGGTAAGCAGAACTAAGTACTATAGAATATCGTATAGCCATATATCACATCCACTATTACGCTCATTAGTAAGGTGCTCCGGTAACCGGCTATAAGCGAGATCCTCTACTACATTCAGGACACCGCAAAATGCATATAGAATATCTAGAAGGATATTACCGTCATTAAAAGCTCTATGGGACTAAGTACGACTCCTCTGAGCACAGCTAACTTTAGTAGAGGACGAGCGGTAACTGCCTCTTAGGTACAGGTAGTAGTATAGGCTAGAGGCTCTCTACTACTACCCCCGCCAGTCCCATATGACATACGTGCTTCTAAGACCTATTCTATAGTCATAGTATACAAAGACCGAGTAGTAATAGTCAAACTTAAAGACTATGGAATTTCTCAACGATTCCGGAAGCTATCTGCCTCTAGGATAAAGAATTAAGTACAGACATTAATCCGTGACAATATAGCTACTAAAGAAGTCAAGATAGTTACTACACACTAACTCAAGAGCGGCGACGTACAAATCTTTACCAGCTCTACATCCGAAGCTACAAAGCTCAAAGAGAATAGAGGCTAGGTCAAAAGTCTTAGAGAGTAGGCGGAACTTATCGTACTAATGTATAGAGTTGTTGTCCACGGTATCTCTACTAACTCTATTAATACCAAAGACCAGAAAGCAACTATTTAATAGATACTTACAGATAACTATATAATTATTCCTAAAGTAGAGATATTGTTCGTCGGATAGTTAACTAAGGAATCCCTACTCAAACATATATCCTTAATTATAGTAGAGTTCATAGACCTAGAGATAGCTAACGCTATTATCTATACTAGAATAGTATAGGACAGATAAGTCCACATCTACTAACTATATAACTATGCTTATAGAGTAAAGCAATACTTCTGGTACTATAATTATCGCCACATCGGCACTCAATATAACATAGCTCAAACATGCGGCTATTACGCCGAACTACACGAGACTAAGAACTATGAGTAAAAGGGAGTAGAAGGGTTCACTCCTAGATACGTAGTTTATAAAGGTGCCCACACAGGATAGAGTAACACCTACCTAGTAAGAAAGAAAGAGATAGAAAGAGTCGAACAAGCTAAGCAGACCCGGAACATCTACTAGCATGTTAACTCCAAGGATAACGCCTCTAAGGACAACGCCTCTAAGGATAATGCCTCTAAGGACAACAACAGACGAGTAGGAGATCTAGCCACACGCAACCCTATAGTCAACTAAACGAGCCGAAACCCGGTACTTCCTACACCGGCCTAAACGATAACCCAGAGGCTAGAGGAAGATATAGAGCTTGTAGTAACAGGCAGCAGCACTCGCATACAGGCTAAGGCCTAAGGACCTCTATCTAACGACTAACCAGCCGAGCAACTAATAGCACAAGCACCTCAGCAAGTGCAAACAACAGCCCAGACACCGTCCGAAGCAATGCAAACACCCGTTGCCCTCTCGACCAGAGAGGATTAGGCAACGCCCGTAACATAACAGGAGACTACACAGTAGCTAGACCTACCGAACGATTCACAGATCCAGGCGATAGAGGAGTTCTCTTTTGCTCAACTATTATATGTCGACGAACCCTAAACATATGGTATTGAAAAAGCATTCACTACACAAGATACAGACGCCTAGCTTGCTAGCATAGCTAGTAATAGAGCCAACGACTAGCTAAATGAAACCGTAGAGACCGCAGGGTCTCTACCGACCTCTCTAGCAACAGACGCCCACACGGCTCTCGGGATAATCTAGAAAGGATATAGATACCCGTCTCACTAGGAGATTTATAGCAACTAGCCGACACACAACACTAAGCTAACTATTACTCAATATATAAAGATATGTCTATACTACGGTAGAGACTTTACAAGTATAGTAGAACTACGCAAACATATAAGGAAAACCGAGTATACTCGACGAAACCTAAGAGTATACTAGGAGACACGGGGAAAAGGCAACGCTACTACCCCGGCCTAGACGATTATACCTAACACAGAAATCCTAGTTCATCGATCGGATTCTGAGCCCCTCTCTTATCCTATAGAAGCACGAAGAACTCGAAGCTAGTCTATTACAAATAGCACAAGTAGAGTACTAGGTCTATAGTAGGACACTGGGAGTTATGTATCTTATAGTATAATGTCTAGAAGTTAAGAGATATCGTCTTAACTAACTTACTCTAGGACCTAAGGATCCTGAAATACGACGTCCTCGTAATCTAAGAACCCTAGTATAACCTATTTATTACTATAATATACTATCCTCTAAAAGAATACTTCTAACTAATATACCTTAATAATCCTATAACGAGGGTATGCTTTTATATTAATACACGGATTGACCCTAGTACTTAGAGTATATAGTATATTACTAGAGATAACTAACTCAAGCTCATATAACAAGATTCATATCTTTAATATCTATAATGAGGCAGGAACTAGTATTATCCCTGACCTAGGAGAAGCTATTACTAAGTTAGGCTCTTACGAGGAACTCCTTATACTTAGAGACTTTAACTTATACCACTCCCTCTAGTCGATAACACATCACTATACTAGCTATAAAATACTAGTTACTTAGCCTCTACTTATAATTATTAAAGAATCCTAATTATAACTACTCATAGCTCTAGGTATAACAACATATAAGTAGAAGTAGAGGGAAATAATAATCGACTTAATCTTTACCTTAGAAGACTTAGTAGCTCGTATAATCTACTATAAGGTTAATATAGATCTAGACTATGATTCTAAATACCTTCCGATTACTATAGCTATTAACTAAAGATAGTAACCCACTACTCTATTAAAGAAGTAGTTATAGACTAAGATGAACTTACTATTACTACGATAAATAGTCAAGGATCGACTATATCTCGTACCTAATATTACCGAGCCTAGGGATAACGAGACTATTAATAAGTATATATACTCTATTATTAATACCCTTAACGCTAGTATTAATATATTAATACTATAGTCTAACCTATCGCCGTGCTCTCTCCTAGGATTTAATTAGGAATATAAAGACATCTATATAGAAGTCTAATAACTATACCGAAGGTAGTAATAAATAAGGTAAGACGATGACTACGAGGCGTACTAATAAGCACGTAATAGGAAGGGCCGACATGTCTAGAAGATACTCTATAATACTTATTAATATAGAGTAGAGGAAGCATCGGCCTCCGAATCTGGCCTCTAGAAGCTAGTTAAGTAGGTTAAGAATAGACACATAGTAGCATCTACCTATATACTAGTACTAATGAAGCTAGATCGAGAGCTTACTTATTAGCTAGAAGAGAAGGCAGAAACCTTATACTAGTCCTTCTTTCTATAGCTAATTCAAGCTAACCTCTTAGATATTAACGGATATAGATACCCTTAACCTATTAAATACCTAGAGATTATAATACCAGAGATCGAGAAAGTAGTACGCTAAGCTGCCCTAAACAAGGCACTAGGTACGGACAATATTATAAACGGTATTCTATATTAGACCCTAGACATCCTCCTCCTATACCCCCACAAGCTCTTTAATACATACCTCTAGTAAGGATATTGTCCTAAACACTTCAAGGAGGCTATTATAGTAGTTCTCCGGAAGCCAGGAAAGGATAACTATACACAACCTAAGTCATATAGGCTAATTGCCCTCCTCAACACACTAGGGAAAGTACTAGAAGCGGTAGTCGCCAACCGACTCACTTACCTTACCGATGTCTACCACCTCCTCCCGAGCCGATATATAGGAGTTCAAAAGCTTACATTAACGGATCATGCTATATACCTTCTTCTCTAATGAATACACGAAGCTTGGGCTAATAGGAAGGTGGCTTCATTACTCTTACTTGACGTCTCAAGAGCCTTTAATAACGTCTCTCGACCATAGCTACTATACAACTTAAGGAAGTACAGGGTAGATCAAATACTCGTGAGGTGGGTTAACTCCTTTCTAAATGACTAATCTACTACACTCAAACTCCAAGAGTATATAGCCCCCTCGGCCCCTATTCAAACCGGAATTCCTTAAGGATCACCGCTCTCCCCGATCCTCTACCTCTTCTATAATACCGACCTAATTAAAGCATGCAAGACAGAGTACACAGAAGCTATTAGATACATCGACGATATCTCCATCCTCGCTATAGGTCCAATAATATAAAGAAACTACAAGACCCTCAAAGCTATTCATCGAACCGCAGAGAAGTAGGCACGACAACATGGATCACAGTTCGCACCAGCAAAGTACGAGCTCATACACTTTACGAGAGATCCTAAGGCAAATACGATATACCCTCTCCGCTTACCACACGCCACTATTGAAGCTTCACCATTATACCGATACCTAGGTATCTAGATGGACTCTAGGCTCCGATAGGACTACCACCGAGAGAAGGTAGAGGCTAAAGCAACACAACGATTATCAGCGCTATTAGCTCTAGTATCTTCAATACAGGGCACTAGATTAATCAACCTCCGACAAGTATATAGAATAATAATTATACCTCAGATACTATATAGCTACTTAGTATAGCACATCCCAGGAAGGAGAGGCAACGGCGGAGGCAGGGGTAGCGCTATAGTGACTGCAATCTCTAGAATCCAGAGACACGTAGCGCAAATCATCACTAGAGCCTTCCGGACAACTACTAGTACTACTATTAATATAGAAGCACACTTGCTCCCCGCCGCACAACAACTTGAGTAAACAGTATTAGAAGCTATAATACGAATCAGAACCACCCCTTTCCGCAAGGACATAGCCTCGCTTGAGGAAAACGATAACGTCTAGAGCCCCCTTAATCAATTTTCAAGCATCTTAGAACACAAATACCGGGTATAGCTTAACCGACTTAAGAAATAATAACAACACGTTATCCCACCGTAGTAGATACCACTATTCGTCCATATTGCCGAATGTGCCGAAGTAGTAATCAAGTAACACGACGCTATAGAACCAGGAATAATATATATCTATACCAATAGGAGTTATATTAATAATCACGTCGGGGCAGCCGTAATAGCCCCCGCGCTCTAGATTAGTAGCATCCGCACGACATGAAAGAAGTATATAGGTATATCAACTACCTCTATAGTATACACGGCAGAACTTAGAGGATTAGTACTAGTATTGTAGATATTACTCGATATACATATCACCGTAATCAATCCCGGCAAGTGCACTATCTTCACGGATAACTAGGCCGCTATCTAGGCTATACGGAATCCCAAGTATCTATCCGGGTAGTATATCTTAGTTATGGCTATCCGGTTACTAGACGAACTCCGAGACCTAGGGTAGGAGATTTAGTTCCGATAGATCCCGGCATATGTTGGAGTTCTAGGCAATAAAGCTATAGATAGGGTAGCGAAGGAAGCCGCTGGCTATAACCTAGACGCGAATAGATATACGGAAACTCTACTAGAGCTAGAGTATTTACGGGTCCTAATAGCAACAACAAAACCTACCATCCGCCAGATGTTGAGAGCCGAATAGGACTCATCCTAGGAAAGCGCGAAACATGGTAGAGAGCTCTTTAGGCTTAGCGTCCGGCCGGGAAAAGACATACTTAAAGTCTACAAAGATATACACAGAGCGATTAGCTCCGTGATCACATAGATACGCGTAGGTAAGATCAGCCTCTGTGCCTACCTCTACGCTATTAACTAGGCTAACACAGACGAATACTAGTGCGGCCGCGGACGATAGACGGTATAACACAATCCTTCTGGAATACAGGAACTAGGTAGAGGAACGACACCAGATATGGGCAGGTAAGCGACTATGTATGAACCTCAAACGTATACTCTATAGCTCGACAATAGTAGTATAAGTAGCAAAGATGATCTTGAGGACGGGACTCCTAGAGCAATTTAGGGCGGTCCCGTCTATAGTACTCAAATACACGTAGACGAGTGATTATTAGCACATAGAAGTTAATAGACATTGGACCGCGGTTAAGCGAATCCTTAAGTACTTGGCTAGAACCATTAGCATAGGCTTGGTCTTCCGAGGCTCTTTAGCTTCCTTAAATGAGTACATAGACTCTAATTGGGTTGGTAATTATGATACTCGTCGCTCGACCTCTAGATATGTCTTTAATGTTAGGAGCGCGGTAATAAGTTAGTTTGCAAAACGATAGTGTGACGGCTGGCACCTCCACATGATCCGCTAGGGGCTAGGTATCAGGGGCCAGGGGCGAAACACGGGACTAAGCTAGGGATCTTAGTAATACTCTCTTAAAGGTCGAGGGACTCCTCCCTTCTTTGCCCCTTAGCTTAGTATTTTTAATATATAAGATTCTTTGAACCTTGAGCCTTAACTATTATATTAATCTCGCTATTACATAATACTAAGCTCACTTGACCTAGCTTATAGAGGTGATAGTAATACTCCTAATAAAGGACTAGGGTACTATATCTTTAGGGAGCGAAGATAACTATATTACCCTTAATATTCGGTATTCCTCCTAAATCTCAAAGAAAAGAAGAATAATAATTAGTTATAGTCTACTAATTCAAAATAAGGAAAGATAATAGTTAGTCCTATTCTACTAACTCAAAATAAAGAAGAATCGATATCCTCTATAACTTAATTAACCTTAGAGTCTAGCCCTTAATTAGAATAGACGACGTCCTTATTCTCTATAACTTAACTAACCTCGGAGTTAGACCCTTAGTTAGACTAGATAATACCCCTCACTAACTAATAAGAGAGAAAGAAATAGTCCTACTCTTATCTAAGGAAGGTTTAGTCTAGTCTACTAATCTAAAACAAAAAAGGATAATAATTAGCTTTAGCTTACTAATTCGAAATAAGGAGAGCTAATAATTAGTTTTAGCTAGTTAATCTCAAATAACTAAGACCCCTTTAGGGTATAGTCTTAATAAACTATGAGGTAGTTATTAGTAAGTAATAATGTAATAAGTAGAATTAGAGTTATAGTATTAAAAATCACTAGTATTAAATTTAGTATAGAACTAATCTCTGTCTCTCCTTAGAGGTCTAGGGAGGGCTCCTATAAATAGGAGCCTAGAATAATATACATATAATCTAGTAATTAATAAGTACTAGCTAGCTTACTAATTAGTAATATTCCTATAATATAATAGGATTATTAACCCTCCTAATTACCGACTACATTACCTAAGAGTCGAGGTATATTATATATACTAATATTATGTATAACCCGGTATATATTATAGTATTCTCCTCTCTAAGGATCTTAGCCCCTAAGATCTTTTTAATATATCCTAGTAAAAAACACATTCAACTCTATTAAAGTAAACTTCTAGTATCTTAGGAGGTAGTTTTATTATATAGGCCTAATTTAAAGAGTATTTAATTAAGTAAGAGTCACGGCTATA
Source organism: Hyaloscypha finlandica (assembly GCA_021399475.1). NCBI lineage: Eukaryota > Fungi > Ascomycota > Leotiomycetes > Helotiales > Hyaloscyphaceae > Hyaloscypha > Hyaloscypha finlandica. The sequence goes on from JAJTUR010000260.1 coordinate 34,111, forward strand.
ATTATAGCTTAGAGGTAAGGGCTAGGTAATAATCACGATTTCGTTTATAGGGATACGTGCTCTAATTAGCTTATTCAAAATACTAAGGCATTACCCTATAAGATTAATACTACTTATTAGATATAGGTTTAAAATGCTTTAAATAGCTTTAAATTAAATATTAGTTAAGATATTTATATAGAAAAACCTATAAAAATATTCTAGGTTCTTTAAGATTATTCTCAGATTCCTAAGAAGGTAAGGTAACTAGTTATATCGATTTTAATTAGGATTAGCGCGAAATTTTTAGTAGTTAATCTAAGTAATTCCTACTTCTATTTAAGAACCTCTTCGTGATATAAAAAGCTTCCTTCTTTTAATTATAACTATAACTATAATTATATCTTCCTACTTCTATCTTTACTTTCTAGCCTCCTCTTTACTCTTCTTTAAGTCTTTATTAATTATTTTTAATTAATTCTATAATATCTTTTATTATTATTACTACTTATAATAAGTATAAAGATAACCTTATAACCTCCTTCCCTCTTATTAGTTAATACTTGAAATATTTTAAGTATTTACTTATTAATCTAACTCCTTATATACTATAATACCTAGCAAGAAGAATTATAATTAGTATAATAAGGTTTAAAGTCCTATAAACTAGTAAGTTCTTCCCCTAAATCTAAGCTAAAGCTAATATAATTTAAATATTCCTTATAACCTTTTAGAGGCTTACTAGACCTAGTAAGATACTATAATAATCTTTAAGGCTTAGCTTAAAGTAAACCCTTATAATTATACTAAAGATACCGAAAATCCTATTAATTAAGTCTTTAATAACTAGATATAAGCTAATAAGCTTACGAATTCTACTTATTATCTAATAAAGCCTAAGGATAAGGCGACTTAGGCTTAAATTCTAGTTATAAGTACTTTATAATATAATAAGAATAGTATTTAGTTAATTCCTAGAAGGAATATAAGAATATTTACCTCTAGGGTATTAATCTTATTACTAGAATCTCTAATAAGATTAAGTAATAGTCTATAATAAGTGCCTTAAGTACTAAGAATATAATAATTAGTACTATTTATAAGTTAATTATAGAGATCTAGGCCTTCTATAAGGTTTATATAATAGTTATAAGTCCCTTAGTTCCTCTTAACCTCCTTATTACTAATATTATTATAGTATTAGTATATTCTAGTAGAGGATAAGTAAATTCTAGAAGCTATTTCCTAGTAATTTACTAAGTCCTAAATAAGGCTAATATATAGAGTTTAGTAATTTTAGATATAGGATTTATAGGACTTAGTATTTATTTTTCTTTAAGATACTTATAACTAGTCTACTTATAATAAACCTTTCTTAATCCTAATTATTCCTAAAGTATAAACGTAATTTTATAAGCTTTAATAAAACCCTAGAAAAAAAGACCTTTCTTAAGTAAAAACCTAGGGAAAGAGTATCTTAATTATTATTTATACCTATTTTTTAGGCCTTCTAAGTCTTCTCTTTCTTTTAGGAAACCTTCCTTTTTACCTTAGGGGACTAGAATTCTTAACCTTAATAAGTTACTAAGAAGTTATTATAAGCTCTAAACTATAGTTTTTATTATATAATAATAGAAGTTCCTTAGAGTTTTTAAGGTTAGAGAAAGTAAGTAACTAGGTATTATAATCTTTTAGCTAGGATTTCTATTTAATTAAATACTATTACTCCTTACTTTAGTTATCTTATTAATAATTAATAATAGCTTCTATTTCTTATTCTTATTCTTTATTATTATTTACTAATTCTAGAAGTTCTCTAGTAAGATATAAGTAAGGTTCTTAACTCTTCTTTACTATATACTCTTTAAAAAGGAAATATAGAAAATTAAATATAAATAATTATATATACTTAATAATTCTAGCTTATATACTACTTATTTAATATATTTAAGTACCTTAAATAAACTTATGAATTTTAGTTTAAGCTTTCTTACTTTAAGTTTAATATTTTTCATTAATAATATTACCTAAGCTCTTTTAGAGAAGTATTTATTTAACTAATACTTATTATAATAAGTCTCTTATTTACTTTATATATAATACTAAAGATCTTAAAGCTTATTCTACTTTACTTAAAGAGTCTCTAGCCTCTTATATATAACTAGTACTTCCCTTATAATCTTATCTTTAGGATTCTATAAAAGTTAAGAGTAATAGCTATAATATATATAAAAGGGTATATACTATAGAACCTAATACTTTAAGTTATTATATATAAACTCTATAAAAGATAACTTCTTAAACTAGTTATTCTTTTAAGAGTTATAGTAGTATCTTAGGTAGTATTCTAGGGCCTAGTTTTGCTTTTCTATTTACTTATTTATCTAAGGATAAAATACTATACTTAAATACTATTTATATATTAAATAGAAGTAGAAAGTAGACTAGAACTAGTTAGTAAATACTATTCCTTAATTAGAAATAATACTATTAAGGGAGCTAAAGATTAAGAAAATATATTCCTATATAATCCTAGTAAGCTCTAGAGAATTAACTATCTTATAATAAGTAATATACCAAGTTATTTTTAAGTACTAGTTAATAACTATAAGGATTATATTAAAATTAGGACCTCTTACTAAGTTCTTATATAATAGTAAGCTTATAATAAAATCTATAGAGATCTAACTCTAGGGTCTCTTAAGCTCTAGTAAACTACTAAATAAGTTATATAGTAAATACCTTTTAGCCTTAACTCTCTAGTAGATATTATATTCTCGATAATAGTTATAAATATCTATTTCTATATTCTCTTAATACTAGGACCTTCTAAGGAACTCGAGACTTTTCTTAATAATATAGTATCCTATTAGTAAGTTATTATAATAAAGTTTCATAACTTCTTAATATAAGGTAAGGTTATCTAGGATAATAATTCTTAAATAGTACCTAAGAAAGCCCGAATTACTACTCTAGATTTAACTCCCCTTAGTATCTCTCTTACTAAGCCTCTACTTTATAATATCTTAATATCGAGAATTATTCCTCTAAGCTACCTTAAAATATCTAATAAGTAAGAGGGGTTTAGATAAAGGAGCTAGTACTATAGCTCTTTTAATAGCCGTATATATCTATATATAAGGTATTATATATTTATAACTATTTAATTTAAAAACTCGGGGGATTAAGGAGTTTATAATCCCTTTAAGTAATATAGTTATAAATACCTCTATTACTATAGCTTTAAAAGTAAGACCTTTAAGGTATCTCTCTATACCTTAATTCTCGATTAAATCTTTAGTTAAGTAATCTATATAATAATCTATCTACTTATCCTATAATAAAATAGTCTCTTTAGTTATTATAGAAATAGCGAGTATTAAATAATATTTATTCTAAGAGGGACTCTCTAGATATCCTAAGGGACCTCTAGATTATAATAGTAAAAGCTCTCTTTAATTTATTCTAAAAGGTAAGAAGCTAAGTTATATTAATAGACCTTCTTTATAGCTAAGTCTTTACTAGGTCTATCTATAAGGTTTAAGGCACCTTATAATAAATAATATTAAAATCATATATTATAAGATATATTACTTAGTATACTTAATAGCTCTCTAGATACTTTATTTCTATGAAGTATTAGAGGTTATTATAGTCTATAATAACCCGATTATAAACCTAGATCCTTTAAAGTAATAGTACTAGTACTTAAAAGCTTCTATAATTATAAGTAGTTCCTTATTATAGGTACTATAGTTTCGTTTAGCCCTAGAGAGTTTCTGGACTAGAATACTACTAGATACTAGTACTTTTTAGGCCTATTACTAGTATTACTTATTAAGAAATAGTACTAGTAATTACGAACTTTAATATATTAGTTTTAACTTAAATCTTCTTAGAAGGTTAAAATAAACTAGGATAAGGCTATAGTAAAAGCTTCCTTAAGATCCTTAAAGCTCTTACTAGCTACCTTTATCTAGGTAAAGAGCCGGTTTATAGCCCTTCTCTATTCCTTATAAGAGATTAGTTATACTATAGTTACCTAAGAGTAATATATATAAACCTATAATAAAGTTAGTAAATCTAAGGAATACTTAGATATTATAGAATAACTTTAGTTCTAGCTATTTATAATACTATAGATCTATTTAGGGTCTACTTAAATACCTTTTATTCTAATAAGAAAGCCTAAGAATTCGACTTCCTTAATATTAAACTCGTATTTACTAAGTTTATAGAATAGGTTATTTTTATATAGCTAGTAAGTACTAGTAAACTAATTATAGTATTTATCCTTATTTCGGGAGTAAATTAGGATATTATCTAAATAAATAACTATGAAATAATCTAGGAGCCTATAAGAGTAGTATTAATATATACTTAGAATATAGCTAGTATATTAGCTAGCCTAAAAGGTATTATAAGGTACTAAAATATCTATAGGGTCCTAAAAGCTATCTTCTACTATATCCTTTATGAATTCTTATATAATAATATATATCCTTAAGATCTAGCTTTATAAATATCTTAGTTCCTAGAGCTTATTAAGGGTCTTATTAATAAGAGGAAGCGATACTAATTCTTAATCGTACTTTATTAAGGCTATAATAATTAATATAAAGCTATAGCCTATTATCCTTCTTAGGAAAAAAGGATAAGTGCCCCTATAAGGCTTATACTAGGCCTTATTAATATTTATAAAGTATATATATAGATATAGATATAATACTTCTAGTTAGTCTCTAATAATTATATAAAGGTCTATAAGGGACTATATTATCTATATTAATAGAGTATTTAATACTACTAAGATTAGGAAGTTCTAAGCCTTATTAGGGTCAAAGACCCTATAAAGTCTTCGCTATTATCCTAAGGTATATAAGTACTTCTAAGGCCCTTTCCCGAGGGTATTAACTTAATATATTATATACTCTTATCTTATATTACTAGAATTATATAAAGAAGTAATATTAGTAATTATTATATATATAAGAAGCTTATTATCTAGGGTAGTTATATTCGCTTTAGTTAAGAATAGGCTTATAGTACTACTTTAGGGTAATTATTAAGCTCCTTACGAATTCTTTTAGGGTTAGGATCTTAACCTTATTAAGCTAAGTAAGTATATATACCTAGTATTTCTTAATATAATTAGTATACTATATAATAGTTACTTATAGAATTCTATACCGAAAATGAGGCTATAAGAGCTTATATTTTTATATCTATAGAATTAGAGCTTAAAAGGATATTCTTATATAATTATCTATAATAAATACCTTAAGATTATAGCTTAATAGACCTTAAACTTATTCCTATAGAAGGTTATAAATCTTAGTTATACTTAGCTAAGGCTATAAAGCCTAGCTTTAAGCTTATTATTATTAAGGAAGTTATAGTTAGACCTAGTATTACTAAGACTAATATATACCTCTAAGGCACTTACTTTGGGTTAAGTTAACCTTACTAAATAAATATATGAAGTAATATACCTTTTTTATTATAGCTAAAATCCTAATATTTAAGATTTAGTCTTCTTTTTCCTAGTTCCTTAGGAAGTACTCCTTAGAGTACTCCTCTATAGTAATCTATTAACTTACTTCTATAAGCGCCGAGATTCCTTAATCATCTTAGCTTTTTAGGGTTTAATAAGTTTATTTATTATACTTAGAGTACCTTATAGATCCCGAAGTATATTTCTTCTAATTATAAGTCTAGTAGATAATTTAATATTAGAACTAGTACTATAGTAAGCTTAAGAAAGAGCTAAATATTACTTAAGTTATTCTTATAGCCTTCTAGTTCTTTCCTTCTTCTTTTAGTACTCTTATAGATTAGAA
>JAJTUR010000261.1:0-39890 GCA_021399475.1 Hyaloscypha finlandica
TTAATACTAATTCTAATATATTAATTTTCTATATATTAATTTTCTATATATTAATTTTCTATATATTAACTTTAGTATTAGTTACCTTAATATTAAGTAAAGTATAACTATATAATTAAAGTATATAAAACGAATTCGGAAGGAGTAATACCTAGTTCTAAGTTATCTACGACTTTCTTATACTAATTTTCTTTCTTATTAATACTTACTTATTCTTTTTCTTTATACTTATATTATACTTTATATATTCCCTGATTTATTTCTTTCCTCTTTATATATTTATATATTAAAATAAGAAACTCAGTATTTAACGGGGTTATAGCTAACTAATCGTAGCCGCTTTACTCTCTCGTCGCTCACCCTCGGCTCTCTCATAACTCCCTCCCTCTCCTTCCTACTTACTCTTAACTAGGGGTACTCACTTTTTGGTTAACTTTTACCGAAGCTACTTAGGGAGCCTATTCTAGGTATTACTATATATAAAGCCTAGGATCTAATTTTAGACCTTTCCACAAACTAGCCCTAATAAAATATACTTCTCGCTCGTCTTTCACTAGTAATTTATATATGAGCCTTATACTCCCCTAAAATCTTCTTTTCTCTTAATACTCGAGTTTCACTATCTCTTTTACTAGTATATTCTCTATTCTTCCTTATCTTATTTATCTTATTATCTTATTTATTTATTTATTTTTTATTTATTTATCTTATTTATCTTATTTATCTTATTTATCTTATTTATCTTATTTATCTTATTTATCTTACTATTCTTCTTAACTCCCTACTTCTTATATCATTTTTGTAATAACTAAATAAGGAGAAAAAAGCAGAGTATAGAGAAATTTTGGGATAATATAGAAGTAAATAGTCTTAAACTAGTAGTAGAGTCTAGCGTTAATAGCGATATTATCCGAAAGGAACTAGAGTAAAGTACTAGTAATAACTATAACTATATATTAGATTTCTGAGATAAGTGAGTTTCTATATAAAGTTACTATACTAGTAGAGGGTAAAATTCTTTACTAATTATATCTATACTAGCTAAATAAGTATAAGATAAGAAATAAAGGTATAACCTTATAGCTGAAACTAGAAATACTATAGAAATCGAAAAAGCTATAATAGATATAAAGTGCTTTATAGAAGGTATTAGATGAGTTACTAAATAAGGGAAAGGGACATCTATATACTATATCCTTTAATTATAGATAAACCTTAGTATGAGTTTAGCCCGGCGAGGTATACTAGTCTATCTATAGTATTAGAGTCTATATATTATATAAGTCTCGAATTATTATAGATTACTCGCGCTTCTTATTTATATAAGGTCTAATTATCTATTTCTAGTATATACGAGGACTACTAAGAAAGTTATTAGGACTTTCTAAAGACTAATAGCCTCGATACTTTATAATACTAGCTTATTTAATTATCCTAACTAAGTATCTTTATAGAAAGACTAGTATTAATATATATACCTACGAATTCTTTTATAATTATGTAGTATCCTTGAACTTTACTTATATATTATTAAGGGTAAGGGAATATTTCGAGTCTAGGGGCGCGCGGTAGTAGCCGTGGATTACTATATAAGGTAAGCGTCCCTAGTACCTCTAGGGCTACTAGTTAGAAGTATTATACTTATTTCAAATAAGATATTATATTTATAGTTTTCAAGAATAAGGAAGGAATATAGACTTACTATTCGTATATAAGGGATATAAAGGTATAATATATACTCTATATAAAAGGTAATTACCTCTTCTAGCCTCTATATACTATAGGGCTATTATATTAACACTTTATATAATGTAAGCTAAAGTATACCCTTTACGAGAATATAGAACCCTTATATACGAATCCAATTATCTTCTTAGCTATTACTATAGTAGATAAAGCTTTCTAGGACTATTAAATATTAAAGATATCTTTGAGATCCTAGTACCTCTAGATAGAATTCTATTTAAACTCCGGATTAAAAAGGAGCTAGACTAGGTACTATTCTTCTAAGTTATATCTACTAAAGGCCTTACTAGGAAGATCAAATAGCGGGCTATATAGTAAGCGATAGTAGATTAGGTTATCGTACTAGAATAGGTATAAATATTATTCTATATAAAGCGGCGAGAGCTCTCGTTAGTATAGATAGTAAGGGCTCTTGATAATATATACTAGGGAGGTACTAATAATAGGAAGCTAATAGCTATTTAATAGGAGAGAATAAAGTTTAGTAGCTATACTAATCCTAATGTCTTTTTTACTTATATATAGATAATATGAGTATATTAATAGTTAATTAAATATATTTGGAGGAAAATTATACTATCTATATTAATACTTTCTATAGCCTCTCCTCTAGTATAATCTATAGTAATTATACTCCTTACCTGTAAAGGTAAAGATACCTCTTATATCGCTAGACTTTATCAAATTAGTAAGGAACTCGTAGCCCTAGGAGACTAGCTATAAGAGCTTAGGACTTTGGAGGTAATAAGGGGTAAGAGGTTCGTAATCGCTATAGTAACTCTATTTAGCGAGGTATAAACTATATCTAATAAACTAAGCTAATAGTAGCTATCTAACACGTAAAATCGCCCTTAAGGGAGCTAAGCTAGAGCCTTAGTAAGTCCTGTTTAAACTTCTTTAACTATATCTATTACCTAGACCCTCTATATAATGCCTAGCCTCTTTGCTCTTCTAATATATCTCTCTCTATTCTCTATAGGGCTAGATCACCTCTATAATATAATTATATTATACTAGGAGAACCCTTAAGTAATATATATCCGAGCCTATATCTAGTAATAGCTACCCTATATTATCTTATACTTAGATAATAATTAAGTTTATATTCCCTTATCTCCTAGTATTAACCTTATTTGAGAAGCTTAAGCTAATTATATCTTTTCTACCTCTCTAGTATTAATCCCTCTACTAAGTAGTATTATATTTATATATACTATAAGTCTACTCTCTAAGAGGTATAGCTTTATAGAGCTTTGCTTCTAATATAATTAATAGATTACTAGTAAGGCTTAATAGTACGAGTACTATTAATATTATCTTAGTTATTACAAGTCGCTTCTTATTTAATTAAACTACTTGTCTTCTAAAAGATAATTACTACTACTAAGTAATACCTCTTTTACTTATTTAATCCCGAGCTCTCGCCTAAGAAGAGGTTCTAGTAGCTCCTAATTAAGTAGAGCTAGTAAGAGTATATGAGCTATATTAGGAGGCCGAGCGAAAAAAATTAGATATATAAGGCTATATAATAAACTAGCTCTATATCCCGACCTTTAATATACCTTATACTTCGATTCTATTAAGGATCTCTAGTATTATAGCTAGGATATCTACTACGTTAATTAGGTAGAGATTAATCTTATAAAACGTTATTATAAGCTAGAGCGAGATTTATATAAGGCTAAAAGGTAATATTGCTCGGATAATGATTCTTAGAATAAGTTTATTAATAAGACTATAGAGACTTTTATATCTAATATTACTAATCTAATTATTTAGATTTAGTATAAAGAAGAGAGCTAAGTATTAGAAAATTCGTATACGAATAATAACTCTATAATAAGTATATCTATAATAGCTTTACTTATTTCTAAAGACTTGTCTTTAATATTAGATTAGGAACTCGTATAGTTATATCTATTACTAAGGAAGAGTTTCGCGAATAATTAGACTACTCTAATTTAGGTTCTCTAGATAATAAAGAATTATATGAGGTAGAGTAGATAATAGACTATAAAGTCTTCTATTTAAATAAAATAAGGAGTATAAGTATAAGGTATACTAGGTTAGCTATAGACCTAAAGATAATAAGTAGATCTACCCTAAGTTATTTAATAGCCTAAAGATAATTAAAGAATATTATTAACTACTTTAGCTCTTAGAGACCTAAGTTAGGGGAAGTTTTAATAATAAGAGGGTTATATAGTTAGTAGAGTTATTTTATAGGAGTTATTAGTCTATATTATTTTATTTTATCTTATCTTGGATTTTAACTAGCTATTTCTAAGTAATAAAAATCCCTCCTAGTTTAATCTATCTTATACTAGTTATTTAGGTAAAGATATTCTAAGCTCTTTAGTACTTAGGTACTAAAGAATAACTTTAAAATAGAGAAGCACTAAATATAGTAACTTATATAGGAAGGTACTTTAGCTAAAACTAGTATCTTTCTTTCTAACCTAGTATTATAGATAAGTTATATTATATATACTCAAATTACTAGGTTATATATATTATAGCTTACTACTACTATTAGTAGAATTTTATCTCCTAGCTCTCATATAGAAATAAGAGATTTAGAACAAAATTCGTTACTATTTAATAAAGAAGTATTAAATAGCTATAGCTTATTAAGTAACTTAAAGTATATAGAGTAGAATAGAAAATACTAGAGAAATTATTAGCTATATTTATAAGATATAATACTATATTTAGTTATTACTTTTACTAATTAAATTTAAGAGAGTAGACTAGGAATACTAGTAGACCCTTCCTAAGTATAACTTAAACTAAACCTTAATAACTATATACTTAGGAGAGAATAGAAGAGAAAGAGTATCTCTTCTTAAAGAATATAAGTAATTACTTAAATAAAAGTCTTATAGAATTATATAAGGGATTAGTGTATTATTCGCGGTAGTTAGGAAGGATTTAATACGTGAATTATAAGTAAGGGCTATTTAAAGTAAGGTATTTACTATTAATATTTAATTATAGGTTTAAACTAACTAAAATATAGTATTTATATTCTCCTAAAACCGAAGTAAGCTTTACTATAAAGATTAATGAGTTATAAGAAAGAGAAGCGAGACTTACTTATAAGTTAAATAAATAGAGAAACTAAGTAGCTATAGAATTAGATATAAGGTACTAGGCTAAAGGAAGGTGAATTACTTAGAGGTTATTATTTAAGAGGCTCGGAATAATAATTAAAAGTTAGAGTAGTATATATAGGAATAGAAATTAGTAGTAGAGTAGTCTTAAAGTAATATATTTAAATACTGTAATAAGGTAAGTAAGTTATTTATATTATTAGTAGAGCTAAAATCCGAGTTACCTTTAATTAAGAATTATTTAATAGGAACTCTCTTATTATTGAAATACTAGTATTAGCTCTTATATTATCTATAATTCTCGTATTACTATAATCCTCGTACTAGTATATGAGCTATACTAGCTTATATTTCGTTATAAATAAGTAGGAAATTCTTTATACTAGGAGCTTTATTATCTAAGTTCCTTAAGGAAAGATATTTGCTTATTTCCTAAGTATATAGCTTATTCCTTAGATTAGTTTAGTAATCTAGTTACTAGAGAGCTCTATTATTAGGATCTATCTTAATTATAGCACGTATTAATAGCCTTAGAAGGTAGAAGGGCTATATAGATAGAGATAGAAGTAAATTTGAATTACTACTAGCTCTTCGCTAAGTATACTTGAAAATTATTATTAATAAACCTAGTAAATATTCCTCTATAGGTCTAAGTATATAGATTAATATAGTAGAGACCTTAAAGTTAATAGGCTAGGAAATTCCTATAAATCGTGCTATATCTATTTCTAGCTTAATTTTAGCTAAGGCTCTAATTCTAGCTTAATTAAGGTTAGAATTTAGTATACTCTCTCTCTTAATACTATAATAATAGTATCGATTTTTAGTACTTATTGATCCTAGTCTCTTACTTTAATAATAGTTCCTCTCTTTAACTTTTAAGCTCTTCTTATATACTTAGATAAAAAGGGTATATTATCTAAATTAATTATATAGTTATATAAGGTAATATACTAATTATAGAAGTAATAGACTATTAGAGGAGCCTAGAAATAGAAGGTCTGAGTTAATAGTATTTGACTACTACTATAGTATGAATTACTTACCTAGTAATAGATAATAAGTTTATACTAGCTAGTTATTACCCTATATCTAGATCTTTCTACTAGTCCCTAAAGAGCCTAGGTTATATCTATAACGAAACTATAAATATTTATACTTACTTTCTTAGTATAGTTATTTTTGGAACTCTTCTATTTCTTATATATAGTAAGGTCTACTTAGTATATAAATACTTAGCTAAGTATATTATTATATTTTTAGTATTCTTCTAGAGTATCGCTATTTACTTTCTCCTCTTAGCCTCCTTCTATATTATATCGAATTATAGTTTAGTAGTAATAGTACTAAGTAATTACCTTAACTACTTAGGTATTATAATTTTAATATAGGGATCGATTATTCCTTTTATCTACTATAGATTTTATTATAACTAAAGCTCTAGAAGCTATATTAGCTTATAGCTATAATCCTAGCTTCTACTTACGTAGTTACTACTCTTACTACAGATTTCACTATCTAAATTTCGGCTATATTAGGCTATAATATACTCTAGTCTTGACCTTTCTATAATTTACTTTATTATATATAGCCTTATACTCTATAGTTAAGTCCTCTAAAACTATAGAATAAGCTTAAGTTAGATGATATTAATGAGGGGGCTAAATATAATTAGTATAATAGTTTATACTACTAGGATTCCGGAGAGATAATATCTACGAAGATATAATATTTACAGTAGTAGTTATTAGATACTCTATATTATAGTCACATTTACTAGGCTAATATATTTAGCTAACTACTAAGTGTATTCTATTATTATATATATATTCTTAGTCCTTCTAATAGAGAGTATTAATACTCGGAAGTATTACTTATATAGAATTAGTAATAGTATAAAGTTATTATAACTTCTATTAGGCTAAATATAGAGTTATTCTCTCGAAAGCTATTTATGAAGTCTATGTCTATAATTAACTATAAGGTTATTATATGAATCCGGATAACTAGTTCTAGATATTAACTTATATTATATACTTTAGTAATTTAGGTAATATTATTATATTTAGTACTATTTTGAGGCAGCTCTCATTTCCGGAGCTCTTATTTGAGGAAGTTACAGTCTCCTAATAAGAATTATTATATTATTTATTTTATAATTATATATTATTTTAAATTTTTAAGAATTTCTCTTTACTTTAAAGTATTAGATAATTAACCATAAATTCTAATTTATATAGACCGAGATATTAAGTATAATAAAGTCCGAAATTAGCTTTAGTTCCGAATATTCTAACTTATCGTTTTTATTTAGGTATAGTAGTAGATATAGCTTTCTTAGAAGAGGTAATAAAAGTATAGAGTAAAACTAGCTACTTAATAAAGAGGATATAAAGTGTAGCATAGAAACTAGCTTCTTAGAAAAAGGTATAATAGTAGATATAGCTTCCCAGAAGAGGATATAAAGGTATAGTATAAGAATTAGCTACTTAATAAAAGAAGTATAGTAGTAGAATTAGCGGCTTAGAAGAGTATAAAAGGTATAGTATAAGAAACGACTTCTTAGAAGAAAGATATAGTAGTAGATATAGCTCCCCTAGAAGAAGATATAAAAGTATAGAGTAAGAACTAGTTACTTAATAAAAGAGGTATAGTAATAGATATAGCTTCCCGGAAGAGGATCTAAAGGTATAGTGTAAGAAATAGCTTCTTAGAAGAAAGGCGTAGTAACTAATATAGCCCCTAGAAGAGGATATAAAAGTATAGCGTAAGAACTAGTTACTTAATAAAAGAGGTATAGTAGTAGATATAGCTTCCCGGAAAAGGAGCTAAAGGTATAGTATAAGAAATAGCTTCTTAGAAGAAAGGTATAGTAGCTAATATAGCCCCCTTAGAAGAGGATATAAAAGTATAACACAAAAACTAGCTACTTTAGTTCTGACTACTATTACCGGGATTTTACTAATAAATAATATAGCGTGAGATATTATATTACTTTTTATACCTTTCCCTAACGCTTCTAAAATTATATTATAAGCTTAGGAATATTATACCTCTTATTCCTTTCTTACTTATACTATAAGTAGTATATTTATCCACGAGAGCGTCTCAGATAGTAACTTTCACTTCTAGCTATAATAATTATAGATTCTCTATATTAAATAGAGTAGCTATAGATGAAGTGACGATTTAAGAAAAGAATAGAAGATAGTAAAGGAGAGGAATATATAGTAATAGAGAAGAAAAGAGGGGCTTTTTTATAAAGCCTATGAGATAATAGAGTTCTATGATTATTAGGTTATATTACTCTTTATAATCCTAACTTAGGAGAATATTACATATTTAAGTTATAACTTACTAATATAGCTACTATTATTTAAGTAGATTATAGGTTACTAGATATTACTATATATATTAAGATATAACTAACCTAGTAATAGATAAAGAGTAATAAGACCCTATAGCTTAGGCTTCCTAACTACTACAAATAGCGGAATATCTAATACGAAGTCTTATTAAGAGAAGATAATAAGGGCTTAGTAACTAGCTTAGCTACCTATACTAATACGTCTCCTTTATTAGTATTACCCACGCTCCGTGAACCTCTATTAATACCTAGGGATAAATTAGTGAATAATACTAGAGAGGTAATATAAGAGTTATATCTTCCGTTTATTACGCCTATATTATATAGCCTCTTTAGCTTATTTCATTAGTAGATTTGAATATAGAAGAAAAGAACGATATTACCTAGGAGTTAGGTTTAGGATAAGCGTTTATTAAGATAAAGATATTTATTAAAGCTTCTCTATATTAATAGCCTCCTAGTACTATTTTAGGGTTATAAAAGGGATAAGATAGCGTTTATTTAAGTATATAAAAGAGAAACTTTATAGTAAGCGGTATTTTATATTATATTTTATAAAATAGATTATATAAAGGTATACTTATATAATAGAAATAATATATTATCTAAAAGGTAAACTATAAGTAATTAACTATTTAGCGAGATCCTAAGGACTATATTAGTAGAGTAGTAACTATTATACCTAGTTCTAGTGAATAAGCTTAAAGCTAGGTAGAGGGACTAAGTAGCGTACTTAAATTAGTACTTTTTAGGTGAGAGAAATATGTAACGTGTCTATTCTAGGATTAAGAGACTAGTTTATTAAGATTAAGGATTATTTTTCTTTATAGCTCTCTATAGTATCTTAAATATATTTGGATTAGTTATAGACTTTAGTAATGATTAATTAATAGATATTATAGGAGAATATATCACTACTACTTATACCTATTAACTACTATAGTAGTAATATCTATAGTAGAAAGTATAAGTAAGGGACTAATCTCAAATTCTAGTTCTAGTTTCTAATTACTAATTCCTAGTTTTTAATATATACTTACCCTACTAAAGATAGATATTAGTATTAGCCCTAACTTATAAATTATAATTTTAATAGCTAGCTTAGTTAGTCTTCCCTTACGGTTTTCGTAGCTAAGCCTACTAAGGATTCGAGTATTATTTAGGTTTCTCCTACGTCACGTGAGTAAATTTGATTCCCTACTTGATACTCACCCTCCCCCTTCTTAAGGGGAAAGAATATTCTAAGTTAAGTTAATAATCTAGATTTGAATTACCTTTATTTATTATTATAAAACTAAAAATATATATAATATTATATAATATTTATCCCTATATAGTAAATAACCTAGTATACTAGAAAATTAGATAAATTTCAATATTTATAAGTCGCTATATAAATAGAACTCGTATAATAAGCTTATTACTAACTTTAAATATAATTATTTTTTTATTATAGTTAGTTTAAAGAGGATATTATAGCGAAAAATTCGTGATCCTTATAATCTTATTAGTTATTTCCGGTATACTAGTTTTCTATTATATAGGGATAAATATTATTTATCTTTTTTTAAAGCCTCTAACCCTTAAACTAATACGTTTATAATTAATAAAAGGTTTCTCTTTTTTAAGCTATAGATAAATATTTCAAACTCTTATTAACTAATAGTATTACTAGAGTATTTCTATTAATAGCTTAGATATAGCTAGTATTTACTATAATAGTAGCTAGATATTCAATTTGTGTAAATAATATACTCGAGTTATTAGCTCCTATAAACTAATTAAAGTACTAATAATAGCTTACTTATAAGGACTTTAGGAAGTTATTATAATTGGATTAAGAGGAGATACTACTATATTAGGTACCCTAACCTAAGCTTAGAGCTCTCTATTTAATAATATAGCTATTATTAAGCCTAACCCCTCTCTAGGAATCTGGTTTAATATTAAGAGGTATTCTATAAGTAAGGATAAGAGAAATAAAAGAAGGTAGATATATACTAAGATTAAACTAGTTTTCGCCTAGATCTCTACCTGTATTTATAGCTTAGATAATTATTTTCTTGCTATTAACTAGGCTACTTATAAAGGTTAACTTATAATAAGTATAGTACTAACTTACTTTAGCGCTTCCTTTTAAGTTTACTATTATATAGCTATATATAAGACTATCTGAGATTACCTAAGGAGATTAATTAGAGTATATATATACTATACCTCTATTATAACTAGAAGTGGCGTCGAGGGCTTTAAGAGGATTATTAGAGATATTATAGGTGAGTATAAGTCTAGAAGTAAAGGTAACCTTATATAGCTAAGTATAAGAAGGTTTATAGTAATCCCCTAAGTAATAAGGAAGTTAGTAATTACTCTTTCGGGAATATTTCAGGAGTTTGAAATACTATAAGAGAAAAGGGATTCCTCTTTTAATACTTATAATAATGAGTAGTTTTCCTAATTCTAAGCGTAGATGAATTTATACCTAATATAGAAGAGAAAAGAGTAAGGAGGATAAAAGAAGTATTAATATAAAATTATATATTAAGATATTTATATGAGAAAATTATTCCTTTATTAACGAGAATTATATAATACTTATAATAAGTTTTAATTAAATGAATTTGAAATAATATTTTTAGAATTTAATAAGTATATATTAGTAATAGTAAATATAGATTAAAGCTATTAATAGAATACGCTTATTATTAAGTAAGCAAAAACTAAGAAGCTAATTCTAGAAGCGGTTTTCTAAAATATAGGCCAAAAAGGGCATACTATAAATATTCTTCTAGGATAGAGCTTTAATTAGCCTCAAGATATGATATAATATATTACCTTAATAATACTAGATATAATAGATTATTTTAGAAAACAAAATACAAGGTTTTATACTATAATTATAGCTATTAGTAATATATATCTCAATAATTCTCGTTATCTTATTACTATCCCTCTTAATATAATTTACTAGTAATAGTATAACTTATCTCTATTTCTTTTAATAAATAATATATATTATAACCCTCGTAATATATTAAAGGCCCTTATATAGGGAATAATTTAGAGTACCTTAAAATAAACCTATTAAACTCACTTAATATTTGACTTCATATTATCTATATATATAAGATTATAATTATATATAACGTCTCTAATTACCGACCTCTATACCCTAGTTCTTAAGTCCTAACTTACTTGGATAGCGTTAGAGTTCCCTTATCTTTAACTTATTATATTACACCACTCCTATTCCTTATTAATACGAGCCTTTTATATATATATTCACGAGAAGAATATAGTACCTCTTTATAGTATTACTTTATCTTACCTCCTTTAGATTAGGAAAGTTAAGGATTGAGGTAGAGAAATAGTAGGAGCTACTATAGGTACTTAGATAGACTATATAGAGCCTAGAAGTATTAGTAAAAGAAATAAGATTTGTAGGCTTAGGAAATCTTGTAATTAAGATAGAGTTCGAACGTATATATATTAAAGGAGAGTAGAGCTTTTAGTATATTATTAATAGTATTACTTTATATTATTAGAATAGAATTACTATATCGTAAAGAGAAGCTTATTATTATTAACTTAATATCTATTTACCTAAGTAACCTTTTCCTATTAGTATTAAAATATTACTAGCTATAACCTCCTTTATAGCCCCCCGGGTCGCTAGCTACTAGACCTGCTTCTAAAGCTTTTAGACCACTAACTATAGAATAGAGTATTAATATAATAGAATTATTGTTCCGATAACTGAGGGTTACCTAGTTATTATTCTAGTAAGTATAGGTTATAGAATAGGTTATATTATTAGGAGGATAAGTTATACTTAGATATTTACTACTAGTGCCTTTAAGGACTAGACCTCTAAATATTTCGAAAGGCTAACTTTTATTATATCTATCCTAGTAACTATTTATATTTGAAATATTATACCATAATCCCGGCGCTATATTTGGATTATATATATATTTAAATTATATAATTATACTTATATTAAAAGTATTAGACTTATTAATTACATTTGTAATAGCTTAATTAGATAAGAGCTTAATAGATATACTACCGAAGGTACTATTAATAGTACTATTAGTATTTAAGGTTCTATTAATAATTCTAAGCTAGTAGGTCTCCTTATAAATTCCTTTAATAGGAATAACGCTTAAGAGTACTAAATAATTACTAATAGACTTATAGTATACCAGAAAATTATACTTATTAATTATAATTATAGTACTATTCTAGGTGACTAGAGCTAGACTAAATTAAGTAGAGGAGAATAATATCGCTAGTAGTAAGAGTACTATAACTTTAAAGAATTTTATCTTAACTTAGTAATGACTCTAAGATAGTTAATAAAGGGAAGTAAAAGAACTAAGAGTATAGGATATAGAGGAAGGAGGAAAAATGAGTATAGTAGAGTATAATACTCGAGATTATAGTAGAAGATATTATATAAGTTATACTATATTAAAAAAAGATCTATCTTAAACTTAATATTTAGCTTAAGCTAGAAACTACTCCTTTAGATATAACTTGAAATAGCTACCTCGTGATAATAAGTAGAGATAGCTCCTATTTTATAGCGATATAATAATTCTATTTTATAGAGCTAGTAATCTTATACTCAATACTCCTTAGAGATATATTAATATAATATCTCAAATATATCCTTATTATCTAGCCTAAGATTTATCTCACCTAATATTAGTCTATAATTATCCCTTAAAGCCTTCTAAAACCCGAAACTATATATTACTCTATTATAGGCTACTCCTGTTTATATAGCTCCTTATACTAGAGTTCTATTAATATAAGTATTGACTTATTAAGCGGAATTTCTCTCCTTATAGACTATAGATAATAAGGAGCTTATTTTGCTATATAGAACTATGGTTTACTCGTCTCACAAAGGTAATCATAATTATATTTCCCGAAGGCATTTTTATTATAAGAAATAGTAATCTCCTTACTAGCCTAAATCTTCCTTAAAGCTATAATCTTAACCTCCTTTCCTATGAAGCGGGCTTAAGTTCCACACAAATATATAATCTTGCCTCTCTTAATGTTTTTTCCGTGCTTTAAGTATAGCCTTAGGTATAGGTAAGTATTAAGTTGTCCTTAAAACCTTGAATAGATAATCTAGTAAGTAAAGATTGATATATTTTCTTATATACTTCTAAAAGTCTTCTTTCTCATTAGCTAATATGAGGTTATCTAAGAAACTTTTTAGGTTAGGAACCTATAATAACTACGAAATAACTCTCCTAGGATCCTTCTACTTAATAAAAATATTTTTTATTATCTAAACTATATCTTTTCGATTTTTATAAGCTAATGAATACGTATAATAGTTCTTCCGAATTATTACTTCGGGGTATACCTATATACTAAATTTAGCTATAATTATTTGAACACGTACTAAGCTATCTTACGTTATTAATAAGTAAATCTATTATAATATTGTTAAAGTCGCGAAGCTAGTTAGGCGTAATACGATATATAAGTAGGCGAGGAGAAACTCTACCTATATTTTAATAAGTAATAAGTAGAAGTATAGGTAAGACTATTTTATATAAACGAGCTAGGGAGTTCTTACCTATAGTAGCTAGGGGGTTTTACTTCAAGACTCTCGGCTTTTGAGTACGTTTTCGAATATGGGTAGCTTTCTCTTTAGATTTTGATATCTTGGTTAGGAGAAGTACGGAGAATTCGGTATAGTACGAGGAGAGACGTGTCGGGGTGCTGAGGGGAGAATACAGGTTCTTATAGATCCAGCCTGCTGTGCTCCCATAGAAATTTGAGTGGGTGGCGCCTGCACCGCTGCTAATCCTCCAACTCAGAGACACTAGGAACTCAATAGTATCTCTTCTCCCTTCTTACTTTTCTTCCCGTCCCTATAGCTGCCCCTGCTCAACCCTGCCATATATCCCAGGAGATACTAAGGAGGAAAGATGGATCCTAATCCTACCATCTAACTCCTCTAGGAGTATCCCAACAGAATGCAAATAAGCCTATCCGTGGCCGAAAAGACTAATTTTGGCTCAGTTACCGCTGTTAAAGTTCACACAGAAGTCGATCTTGGGACAGTTGGTATTTTCTCTGAGCGACTCAGACACAAAGACCTACCAATCAGAACTCGACCTCTGGGCCAATTCGGTAAAAGAGGAGGTGAGCCTGTTGATTGGCCAGAAGATTGAGGAGGAAGGGTGACGATTCCCGAATATATTGTGTGAGAGACTTAAATTTTAAGGGGCTAAACGTGAATGCAAGTGAATCGAGCAGCGCCTTGCGAATGAAAACCTTACTGCACTAAAGCCAGCGGGATATGGCATTGGCGGGTATGCCAGCACTGATGAGCTGACTGTGCTGGGATACTTCAGCGGCGCGGGGAAGAGTTCAGTTGGTTTGTTTAGTGGGCTGGACTAACCGTTTGGCCGTGACTGATGGCGCAAACTCGGAGAGTCACTAGCATGGCTGAAAATGTGGCTTCTACAGATGTGCAAAGAAAAGAAAAATCACTTCATTACTTCTCGCGCCATTCTTTGCATACTCACCTACGGTATTTGGAGATTGAAGGGTTGTAGTCTATTTGGCTCGTGGCATCTTTTTATTAAGAAGAAATACACCCAGCCTTGTCAAAGATGTATCTACTCGATCGCACTAACCTGGAAAGATATTGAGAGGCTGGGGATGGGGTTGAGGATGGGGTTGGAGAAGGGCATGCGCCACCTATGTACACACACAGGATGGTTATACGCCACAGTGCACGTCCTCCTGGGCTGCTCTTTTCTATTCAACACTTGCTTCACTCAAACCATCGTCTCTTCGTCGTTTGGGCCTCAGCCTTTGGAGAGCCCGAATCCAGGGTTCGTGTCGCTTGAGCTCGGCTTGATGAGTTCAACCTATGACGCTGCTGAGCTTTGGACTAATATTCTGTGTCCCCAAGATTAGAAATGGGAGCTTATGTAGGAGACAGTAAATGCTATAACTCTCTGGCTTTTTCCTTGCAAGCAGTAGACGTAAAGCCTATGCCTACTTTTTGTGCTACAATGCGCCACTTCTCCTGCTCATAGTCATAGAGGGCTGTCCGAAGTTTTTGGATCTGACGTAGACGTTAGAGTCATCCGTAATAGCATGTCGAGATCAACTTACTGTCTCCTCTGTCCACTGCGTAGCCTTGGCCTTCAACTTCGTACAATATCGGACTTGTAAAGTGCCCGAGGATCGTCCTGGGAAAAATTCCGCAATTTGCTTCCATGTCAACGACTTGTTCTCCTTCAGATCTACAAGTAATTGGTCATCCTCCGGAGTAAATTTCAGCTTTGGACCGCGGGGCCTTGGGGCGGGTAGAGGCATTCCCTCCATGCTAACTACACTCGGTGCGCCGCCACTCGGTCCTCCTATTGTACTCGACTCGCCTTCGCTTATTCTGGGCATCTTCGATCGATGGCCTTGATTTGGGAGAGGGTGGCTATAATATGTCTGGACTGGTTGGCCACTATGTCCCATCTGCGGCGGCATCTGTGGAGGCATGCCTTGCATATCTCCAGGTTGCATAGACTGGCCAGGCATGTTCTCCATTCCTAACTCCAAGTCATCAGGGCACCACCTCTTAGTTCCGGTCGGTTGTTGCATCTGTCGAGGAGCCCCATATATCATTTGCCCACCACCGAACTGAGGGAACTGGTGGTAGTGGGTCATGTGGTACTCGACCACTTGGTGTTGAGGGTAGTGCCGCTGTTATTGGTAATGATGTGGTTAATAGGCCCAAGAGGGCAGTGTAACTTATTGAATGGATCGGTCGAGAGGTTAAAGTTTCCAGATTAAGCAACGTTAGAAGAGAGAAAGGCGGCCGTCCGATCGAAGATATTAACTTTCCAGCGCCCATCAGCTCGTCTCGTCCTGGAGAGTATATAGCGTTAATTAATAGTAATCAAAATAAGGTGTTTCAGATTTCTGTTTGATGGACAGATCTGATCGAGGGGACCAGCTCTCGGTTCAGATAAACCTTAATCGAGTGGCTTTGAGTGGAGGTGTTAATCAAGATTCCAAGTGTCTTGCGAGGTAGGCAGAGGCTTGACGTTCGAAAGGGCACTACATATGGGAAGAGAAAACAGATATGGAGTCACCTTTAACACGAGAATGGGGTATAGTGCGCAGTGCATGGGTTATGCTAGGAATAGGGACTCGGCCAGTGTTTGATGTTGAGAATCCCACACTATTTGAGGGAATGACCCATGCTTACTGAGCTAATCTTTCGGCGCCTTGTAGTAGGCAAGGGTGCTAGATCAAGCCGTCGACGAACGATTTAAGGCCTTGCGCTCAGTATACCCATATACTAAGATAGGCCGTGCGGCGCGTTTCAAGTGGATCCTTACGATGATCGTTCAAGAAAGGTATTCTCATCTAAACCGGATCTTACCATCTGCTCAGGGAATAGAGGTATACTGAATGTCACGGCCACTTTTTCGGGGACCCCCTTGTCCAAATAAGGAATCCCCATATCTGCCTTTGCAGCCACAATTTGGTTCGGCTCGGGTTGCCAACTTTTTACGCCCGCGCTGTCGGGCTAGGGGTGTGACTGCCGCCTACTAGCCGAATCGTAAATCAGTAAAACTTTAAACAGAATCTTGGATGCGATCAACGTGATCGTCAGCATTTGGCCCTGCGGCACTCTCCTTTAGGAACTCGACCTCTGTTGTACCACAGCTAATATTCGACGGGATGAGAATGGGGGTAACTGGCTCCCCTATATCCACTTCCTTGTCTTATTATAAGACTCTTACACTGTGAACGTTTCTTACGTCGCGTCTGGCTAGGCATGTTTAAGCTTCCGAATTAGAGCAAGATTCAAACCATTACGAATCCCATTTTCATTGCGCACGGTGACCAAACAATGCAAGCCAATCGCTCCTCAAACGTTTCGCGGCACGGTAGGTGCTGCAAATGTGATCCTTCATCAAGTGGCGTCCCGGGAGAGACTTTGATCTGCAGGGCTGTTGCGCTCGTGCGCTCGGGAATGACTTCCGGAAAATAACCTCACCCACCATGTTAAGGTGACTGATAAGGCCGGATCTAAGTTCCTATCAGAGGCCTGGCTTGGTTAGACTTCGGAATCCGCGTTCCTGTCTTGTCCTATAAAAAGAGGTATTCGAGACACGGTCAAACAAGCCACCAGCGAGTAGTTTACAAGTTCGGACCCCTTTTATTCTTATACCTAGTATTGTGGCTGGAAAGAAATGGTGCTGGTGCCGGTGCTGGTGCTGTGCCGTGTGTATGCCGAGCGCGGTGCATACGTGGCGTACACTCTTAACTCCACTCTGCCTCAGGATGTCTGACTTTGTGCCGGTAAGACAAACCCGAACGAAACCGATCGAATCTCAATCAATAGGCATTTCTAATCAAAATGGCCATTTTATTTAGTATAACATTGATTAAATGGACAGGCGGTAAGCTAGTATCTGAACCGAGACAGAAATGAAAGAACTTTTTCAAAGGGCCTCGGAAAAGGCCAAGACTCCTCGACCACCTCATGTGGCATCTGGTCCTTACGAGCCTACCACCCATAAGTCTGTGGACTACAGGGCATTTCGCTAACAAATAACCACTAAAGGAATAATCAAAAATTTTGCATAATGTAATAAATCTTTAAAATAAATAGCGAAATAATTACTTAGCTTCTCTCCTACTAAATTAATTAAGTTTAAAGGAAAAAGAATATGTAGTTATTTAATTAATTTCATGTGAAGTGATTAACTTTGATTTCGCGAGGCCTGAAAACCTCGCGAAATCAAAGTCAGTCACTTTACATGACATTTACTAAATAACTACATATTCCTTTTCTTTGAAACATGATAAATGTTATAGAGGAGAAGCTAAAAAATAATTTTCCTATCTATTTTAATTATTTTTTCAATTGCGCAAAAATTTCGATTATTCGTTCAGTGGTTGTTTGTAAGCGGAAGGCCCTGTAATCCACAGACTTATGGGGGATGGGCTCGTTACTATCGTTAGCCCAATCGAATCAGCCACACAGGGCACTAAAAAAGCACCTAGCGCACAGTACAGGCCAGATGACTCCCATTTTCTCCCCAATACATTCCTTGCATGCCCGATTAAATCTCACTACTGTAGCCAAGCACAAAAGTAGGTTGTTGCATAACCCAATCTCGATCTCATCACATCTCGCCGTAGCCTGCATAGTGAAGGGCGGCGAACAAAAGCGAAAAACAAGATTTGCCTGCCAACGTACTGGTTACAGACTCGAGTTTATTGTTTAATAGAGAAGATTTAGATGAAAATGGCATATAACCTATTTTCTCCAGTAAACATTCCAGACCGTAGACTCTACATCTTCCGCTGAATTAGCTGTTTCGATGACCTTCCTAGAGAGCCCATCCAACGCCACATCGTCCTCATCATCTTCATATGGTGTCAATATTCCAGAGGGGGTCCTCTGTAAATCTTCCCCTGAATTCAGATTTGTGGTTGGGAGTATCATGATGGTCTTGCCGTCAACATTAAGCCTGTCCCTAGATATCGTTTTCTTGCCGAAGATGGCAGGAACTTTCCCTTTCGAATTGGTTGGCTTCATCATAATGCCACTATCATCAGACCCGCTGTCAAAGTCGTTCTGATTGACGGCATATGGATCTATCCATTCCTCGATGCCTTCCTCCATATCCACTGCTATGCATTGCTGAACTTGCTCATCGAACTGAATGCTTTTTTTCTCGCCTGTGCTGAGTGTTGCCCAACTTGATGAAGTCGAACGCAACGTGCTACTGTTCATTCGCCTCAATGAGAATGGGAATCGAACGTGGCCAGGAGTTGCAGCTCCCAAGAGAGGCGCATTAGATCTCCCCTCATACTGTGCTACTTGGACGGCAGCAGTGTCTTGCCTGAAAAGCAAGGGCGCTGAAACAAGACTTCGGGGAATTGTTTTCGATATGCTTCGTTTCTTCAAGATTGACTTTTTGTGGAGCGAAGAGTTCAAGCTCGACGTACGACTGCTTCCGTATGATGAGGTATTCGCTGTCCACGACCCCTCGTTGGATCCGGTATATAGTGGTCCATAGAGCCAAGTCACATCGCAATCTTTCTCCCTGGTAAATGTTAATAATGTTGGACTGATATTTGACTGTCATAAACGGGTAAACGTAGGGTCAATGCTTGCCAATTGAGGGTTTTTGCGGAGATAGTCTTTGAGTTGTTCTTCAACTTCGCCCATGCTCGCCAAGACGCATTCTCCAGTCTCGTACTGTTGCTGTATACCCCCTTCTTCAACACGACATGCTTCCATGACGACCAGACATCCTCCTCTCTCCATGTATGCGATAAATAATCTACCTGTATAGATGGCTGCGTACAGAGAGTGTTATCATCTTCGGCGCGTTTGACTGGTCCCAGTGAATATTGTCTCGACACATTGATCGAAGCACCGCCGGGAGTTGAATTCTGCGTACGGTGAGACCCCAACTCTTCGACCCGACTGGAACCACCCATCTCATTGTATGAAGGGAGGGCAAGCTGCTCTTCGTCGTCCTCGCTATCGTTATCTGGCGGTAGACTGCTTGCGAGTGTACAATTGAGCGATGGAGTTGAGCTAACTTGCTGCAATGTCCTTAATAACGAGGAGGTTGAAGAACGAGAGATATTAGATAGCGTAATAGTCATCTTGAAGCTAGTGTTGAGCTAGGATATTGATGACGAGTTTG
Source organism: Hyaloscypha finlandica (assembly GCA_021399475.1). Lineage (NCBI taxonomy): Eukaryota > Fungi > Ascomycota > Leotiomycetes > Helotiales > Hyaloscyphaceae > Hyaloscypha > Hyaloscypha finlandica. The sequence continues at coordinate 19,950 of JAJTUR010000261.1, forward strand.
AGTACAACCAGCGTGAAAGAGCAAACTTTATTAAGTGTAGATGTTTGAGTGAATGAACGCGCTGATGTACAATTGGTCTCTTTGGCCAAGGGTACGTAGACTTACATTCTTTTACTGGTATACTTCGAGACGAAGTTAATTGGACTAAGAAGATTTAGATCTGGGGTGACAGGAGTTGAATCCGCCCTTCCCCGCTGGGTCTTCTCGGAAGTGTAGCACAGTTTTGACTAGGGACTGTTACAAGGGTGGAAGAGAATGAAGAGAAGCAGGAAGGGAGAAGGAATATTAGTCACTTACTTCTGGGAAACTCCCATTTAGAGGACTAGTGGTGGCGCGGATGGAGCCAATTTTGTGGAGATATCACATGTTTCAAGATCGATGCTCCAGTACAGTAGACCTCCACGACGTGAAGATCACTACCCTACCATTGAAACGGTCGCTTCTCGGGGGATGGGATGCTCTTCCGCCGATAAGCTAGACAAGGGTACAGACCGAAAGAATTACTCCTTCTACTTATCTGAACAGGAGCTCGATTGATCTGAATACAATAAATTCGTGATTGTCAGATTCCTTGTCGTCAAAAGTTGCCCCTGCTAGGGCGAGATCGAGAGATCGAAATCGCGCCAGCAAAGCCAGTGTGTGTGCTTGCCATGCACCCCCCGCGTCCCTAACGGCCCCACACAACATGCGCAGTAGTTGGGGACGCACTAAGGTTACATTCATTTTTAATTTTCGGGGTGGGGTGGATATAGGAGAAACTGCAGTACCACATCTATTCGTCCTACCATGACCCCGCCACGCATTTCATCGGCGCCTGCACCGATGGCGCGATTTTCGCAAAACTGTGATCCATTTTGTGGTTTGGGAACCGGAGGCGAGCCGAATCGGCGTCGGTCAAAATGCTTCACCGGGAACTGTCACCGTCACGACATCAACCGAGTTTGGGATGACTGCCGAGCAGCCATGTAGCATTTGCCCTCGACGTCTTCCTTCAAGAGATCGGGAGGTGCAGCTAAGAGCACCCGAAGAAGGGGCAAGATAGTTGACCATTTCGCGAGTGTATGCATAGGAATGAGGTTTGAAAGCTGATAGATATTCTGGCGTGCTAATCTGATCCGGAAACTGTCAAGGAGGTCAAGAGGAGCTAACCGGCGCCACATGTTTTCACATCTAGATTCTAGATCTTTGCAACCAGAACGTAACTAGCCAACGCTAATACGCACAGCTTCCACCGCGTCGCCGGCTCCTGTTCCACTCAGAGCGACTTTAGCGCCTTGTCTGTTCTAGGTGTAAGCGGCGAGTTGCCGATGCAGGAATTGAGCAACCAGTCCCGACGTTCTGGGGGAAAGTCTTATCGCCCCTCGTATGACAATTGATGGAAGTTCGATCAGCTTACCCTATGTAACGGATTGCAGCCTGTCCTGAAGTCATCCGTGACGCTTTGATCTGCCCAAAGTCCAACAAAATAGATGCAGGGGTAGCAGCTTGAGTAGAGGACCCGACCACATTTGTGTCTCTCCACCAGGCACTAACATCGTTCGGCGCGGGCCGCTCTCTGCTGAAACGCGTTGCTAAAGAACATCGTTGCTGGCCTCGCTCGTGATGTGGGGCATCATTTTGGGTTCGGTGGCCAATTAAGGTAGGGTGAGGTTATCTCTGGGTATTGGAAGGCCTTGTTACATATTTCTAGGGAACTTCAGTCTCAACTTCTATAAAGCAAAATGAGAAAGCATTACTCACGCCCGTAACTTTTGGATTCTTGGGCAAGGAAAAGGCACGGCGATGACCGCAAGTTAGAGATCGCAACACTGGATCGCGGTCCTTGGGGAGCTTATGCCCCAAGGGTGTGTGGAGACTTGCAGGTCGTAGAGTGGGAGAGGAATGCGGTGTCGGAGGTGTAGTAGGTAACTCGGAAGGATATGGTTCGGTTTTCATCAGCCGCAAAGCCATGATCAGACAGCGTTGAAGGCGAGGAGTACAGAAATGTATAGTAAATATCGAGGTGCTGAGCGACTATACTACGGACAATCCGAAAAGTGTTGAGATTATAGACACGACGGAGCTTGGTCGATTCGACAACGTGATCTCAGCAGAATACCCGCTCAAAATAAAACACATGGCGGCTCGGGTCTTGCCTTGCACGTCTGAGCGGAATCGACATGCCATCCAGGAGGTAGATAGAGCATCGTCCCGCACCTTTGAACAAGAAAGGAAGGGGCTGACGCACTCGAAGTGAGGTAGAATTAGAACATACAAGGGATGAAACAAGGCATGAGAAAAAAGCAAGGAATGTACACGCAATAAAATCGAGGCAAACCGATGCAGATCAAGATTAATGGATTTGGAAGTCTTAGAAATGGGCAGAGTGAGACGATTACAGGGTTTCTAAGTGCAGATGGATGCACCCCGCCATAGCCATCACATTCACCTGCATGGTCGGTGATTAGTACTTTTTGCATCTACAGCCTTCATCGGCACCAATATTCATCTGCCTGTTCGGCTCCTATCTTCATCGGCACCATCGGTTTCATTGGCAACTTTTCTGCACAAGTAGATGTGGGAAAACAGGGAAGTTTTCCCTAGCGCTAACCCTATTCCCAGAGTTCTGCAGCATTAGCGTTCTGTTTGCGTGGGGTGTACCTGAAGGTTGTGGAGTCTAGCCTATAGCCACAGTTCGCTTGACTCATCGCCGGCCGGTGAAGCATTCTAGTGCCAGCATGTACCAGGGAGAGATCCATGCGTAGGCACAACAGATTGGTAATTGAAGATAAGCTTATGGAGGAAGCTGTAGAGCCTTCTCATAGGTCGGGGAGGGTGGTCAATGAACTCGATAGGGCTGGATATATAAACTTATCCCTATTGTAGTAAAGCTTGTATCGAATTTTAATTAAATATCGAATTTTAATTAAATAATTGCTTCATTTAACTAGCTTACCTTTAAACATCTAAGACTTAAGATTTTTCTTTTAAAGCTAAATTTATTTAAACTTTTAAATTTAAGTTTTTTTTCCTTTGAATAATTAATAAAAACAATATCATTTATTTAAATATTAAAGCTAGAGAGCAGCTCTCGTTTTCCATTTATAGTTGCCGCAGCCGCGCGCTCTCCACCGACGTTTCAAAAGTCAGTTGACTCTGGCGCAACACGGCACCTTTTGACATGGAAATTTGATGGAGTTATGGGTGTTGCAGAAAGCCTCAATCTAGGCGTAATGATCCATGCGAGAAGAGAGCTTGCTATTAGATGCACTACTGACTGCACGAAGTGTCCAAAACAGCAAACCAGGATTAGTAACAAATGTTGGATACTTTCTCCCCCACTTTCATGTGAGATTCCTCAAAGTGCCAACACCAACCGCTACTCAGAGATCTACGTTGGACTCAATGCAACCATCAAGTGCCAATCTCCCCGCACTCATCAACTTCTTCTTTGCTTCCTCGAATGCCTTAGGCTGACTGCTTGAATTCACTATTGCATGTATCTACACCTCTAATCACCTACAGGCAGAAAGAAGGTGTGATGAGGACGAAGAACGCTGAAGCGTACTTCCATCTCACGACGAGGCTGGATGCCACAGAAGTAAACCGTTGATAGGGTACTTCCAGCCTCTCCCCGCACCGGTGACTCTTACACTACCTCACCAGAGTCTGATGGCACGTCGACCATCGATTCGAGACCTAACTCTCCGGTTTCCGCTGAACACGTTGAGTACGCTATAGACAACACCATGGTGCGAGATCAACCTTCACGATATGTCGACTATCTCTCTTATGATTGGGAAGAGGAGGATATCTGGTCGTCGCGGAAACATCTCCTCTCGAAACGAAACGCGTATGTCAATACTGCGAGGCTTGAGAACATATTATGGAGAACGTAGACGAAATCCCGGCATCGGTTAAAGATAGTGCCTGCTGAGAACCTGAATTGGTAAGCTTTCACAATCAATGAGCTCTTCACAGTGGCAGAGCGTATTCACATCGTTCCTAACATGTACTAGGCTGAAAGATTACGATATGACATGGCTGTATGGCCCTCTCCAGGCGAACCCTGACAAATTGTCTATGATGCCTACATCCCTGGCTGGAATCGGAATATCTAAATTGAACTCTTCCGTCAACAAAAAGTCTATCTTGAAGAAACGACGCCTGTTAGAGACTATGCTTCAACAGTCTCTTCCGCCTCATCGCTCCCACATCGCACAGCCGCAGCCGTGCAAACTCAGCAAAGCAACTCTGTGTCATCCCCGCAAACGTCAGATATTGCTAGCGTGAACGGGGTGGCTTCGGGCTATGTCACATCTCTGTTCTCTTTAAGGCCAGTGAGACGAGACAGTAGCTGCGAATTACTCTCTGTTAGCTCATCGGGAGACCAATCACTGGCAACGAATACGAGAAAACATATTCACTTCAACGACAAGGTGGAGCGGTGGATAGTGGTGGATGTTGTAGACAGCGGCGATGACGAGGCTGGAATCGAAACCTATGCCATCGATAATGATGATAATAATAGTTCTTCAGACGACGAATTTCTCATGATGAAAGAGTCAGCAAGACCGAAGTCTCTAAGTCGAAGGAATCGAGGCCTCCCTCAAGCCAGCCGTGGTGCTGAAAGAAGCACCATAGCAAGTCTACCATCCACAACGCTGAAGTACCGAGAAGACACTCCAGAGCTAACCGAGCCAACAGCAAAACAAGATGGTGGACGGCCTCTTCTATCTCTATCTCAGAAGACATTACGAGAATCGGAACTATCTCCAAAGATACTACTTAACAACCACGACGAAAATGCAGACATATTGTGGAAACCGCCCAGTGTGTTTGCCAGAGACGAGGACACCAGCTCTGCTTCACACGATCCCTTGCTGTTGAACAACTTGTGCGAGACGAACAGAGGTGAAGCGCATGACGATATGCGCCGCACACTTTCCAGCCAGATGGTGGACGCTGTGAATTCTGCAAAAGACATTGCATTCTTCATATGGAACGCTGGATGACACAGCAAATTGGTGAATGTGGACATAGCCTCGACATATTCGGATGCAATCCCTAATTCTTCATCGAACAGATAGCCACCCGGAGACATTTGGTTTTGCCAAACTGGCGAGTAAGGGTTGCTTCCTCATATCTGCTTTCGCCCACGGTGGTTGAAGAGCTTTCGCTCCTCGTTCGGTAGTGGGCAGCATTTTGTATGTATCTCACTATTGTAATCCTACAAAATTGATGCTATGCCCTTCTAAGAGCAGCCTCCTTCCCAACGGGATCGAGGCTAGGGAGTGTATGACGAGCTAGATTAAGTCAGAGATGACATTAGGAGGCTACTTGGAGTATTTTGACAGCAACCCAGAGACAGGGGGAGCACTTAAGGCTATAGGAATCTTTTGTATGGCTTCATTTTATAGCTTACCGGGGTATTCAACGCCCGGTGAACGCAAAACTACCCGTACACGCAACGTTGCCCTCTTTTGTGAACAGTTCACCCCAGTTGCGACCCCCAAACTTGCTTTGCGCTCAAGCGGGCTGGGCCATTTCCGCAGCGACTAGCATCCACCAGATCTGTTAAGCAAATCCTGGACACAGAGGATGAAGTAATCACGATTGGTCAGTATCGAGCGTTGGGCGAACATCTGGTTTCCAATTAGGAGGTTAGTTTTTAAAAGGTGAACTTCAGAAAATTTCACGTGAAAGTGGGGGAGTAGGGGTTGATGACAGGGTTTCAAACATCCAAGCCAATCTTAGCACTAGTCCTTGATTCGGATTGGCTAATCAAAGCGTTAGGGTTAGCTAAGATAGGATATGATAAAAATTACTTGGAGATGTTCTGTCTCATTCGCCATTCGTCTTATTGGTCAATAAGACATCTCCGTAATTAATTAGATGCTGTTTACGGTTGAGACGTCTCAATGATGAGTGAGACGTTTTGATCTTATTGATCTCAAGGATCGATCTAATTATGTACGTAGCGATTAGGTCGCTCTCTAGCACGTGGTCCATCAACATCAATAACTCCCTCAAGGAGTATATCTTCCTCCCTTCTTCTCTTCTAAGGGTTCACCTCAACTTCGTCTTCTTCTTCTTTAATAATTCCTCTATCAACAATAATCTCTTCCTCAGTCGCCTCCGTAGAGGACAGTTGCCTTTGCTCTGCGAGTTCTAAATCAGCGTCTCTTTCTTCTTCTTCCTCAATTACAAGTGACCAATCATACTCTTTTCCACAACCAAAGACTTCCCGAAGCTCGTTCTCAATACTGTTGCAATCTGACGTACCTTTACGTACGTAATCAAAGACCGCACAGACGTAAGAAGAATCGACTCTGCAACTGCCTTCGCCCACTCTTCTTCCTCCTCCGCATTACCCTTGTTAGCGCCAACTCAATCGCCTTCAAAACGATCAGCTTCTCTATTATCTTTAGTCGTTCTTAAAGGACCAGCTTCAGCTTCAACAAACAAGCCTTCCACGTCTTCCTCCTGGTCCTCCTCAATATCCAAAGCTTGAGAATCTGCAATTGAGTAATTAACACTCTGAGCATCATCTGAATATAAACTGCCAGAGGCAGATTCATCATTAGAAACCAACCCTAAAAATCAATTAGTAAAGTAATATCAAAGCCCAGGGGAAATAATCAACTTACCTTCAAGCTGTTCCCCTTGTTTCCACTTTCCCTTAGCCTTTGTTTTAGCAGCTTTTGCCTTTGCAACTGCTTTAGCAACTTGCGCTGCCTTCTTTTTTTGACCTTTCGGCTGAAGCTCAGCAATTGATGGTCTGTTGTAGATGCGCATATAAGCTTGAGGGATTGACAGTTTCCGAGTATTGGTAGGAACTTGAGGGATTACATTGTCAAAACCTTTAAGTTGGTTGATATTCTGGCCTTAGTGGTATCTATCTAAGATACCAACAGTGCAAAGAAGTTGAAAAAGGCCGTTTTGAATATGAATAATGCGGTAAGGCAAAGCGGAAAGTTTCTCTAGGGAGGCGATATTTGCGATTGATTTTCAAAGAAACCATCTCCCTAACTTGAAATAGGTGTGTGGGCTTGCCACCACGTGCAGCCATTTTTTGAGCCCCTTTAGAGTTGCTTTGATACACCCTTTCCTTACGGGCAGTCTGCAGCGTTGTTAGTAGTGTGTCAAAGGAATACTCAAACTACTTACAATTACCCTATTTTCTTGTATTGCCGTATTGCTCCTTGCGTCTGTGACTTTAGTAGATGCAATGCTATACACAACTTCTTGACACTGAGACAGATTATCTCCCTCGGACCCGTTCATTTCCACTACGGGACTTGTAGATCGACCATATACCCTTAGCCTAAAGATGAATGACTCCTATTGAGCTCCTTAGTAACCCTCTTCTTCCTCGAGCTTCGATAGCGTGAATAGTTGGGATCTAGCTATAATTAAGCCCTATATACACTTTAGCTAACTCGATATTATTAGAGATAATAGTCCAGGACTATAGCTTTTTTAGCCTTTTAAAGATATAGAAAGAAGAGTTAGGCTTCTATACTAAATAGTTATAGAGGATAATATCTAAGCTCCTAAGCTCTAAGTAGTACTTAAGGATACGTAGGTATTCCGGGAGAGCAGATAAATAAGGTATTTTAACTATAATATAGCGGATAAATAATTAAATCTATTTCGACTTTAAATATTCGAGTATTTTATTCCTCTAGAAGTCAAAAGTATTATTATAGTAAAAGATATAGTAACTCGTTTTAAATACCTAACTCGAGACTTAGAAAATCACGAGATTCCTAGTATTATACCTCCCTAAAATATTTAGGGTAATAGGCTCCTTCTTAATAAGGAGATATTTAAGGATAGATTAGATAATCTTAGGAGGGAGTTACTATAACTTAGGTTTAATATCTTATTAATAGAAATAGTTAGATAATAGGGTATAATAAAAGAGTATTAAGATATACTAGAATATTCCTCTTTTTATATTAATTATCTACTATATTAGTATATCCTTTATTACTTCCTATAGCTTAATAATACGACTTATAGCCTCTTAACCTAACTCCACGCTCGATTTAGTGCTATCTTATAGTATTATAACTTCGTCTATTAGCGAATTATAATAGCGATATAGTTATTACTACTATTCTTATCTTTACTACTTTATATCCTATATAATTAAGATAAGATTATTTATAGACTAGAACTCTTCGTCGAGAAGTTAAAGAACTTTCGCTTTTCCTATAAGTATATTAGCTTCTAGAGAGAGATATCTTATATTAGATTAGTGAATATAGTAGAATTCTCTTAGGTATATAGATAAGTAATTAGACGAACTACCTTCTAGAATATATTAAAACTAATATTAAATCTTAGGGGAGTATTATTATAGTATATAATAGTGCCCTATAATTGAAGTATTTCCCTTATTAGTAATAGAGTATAAGGTAAGGGAGGGAGCCTAGTCATTTATAGCTATTTATAGTAGATAGCTTAGTGTGAGCCTTAGCTAATTTAGTATTTAAGAGTATTACTTTATTAGAGATAAGTTACCTTAATTATGAGTAACTAATAGAACTGATTAGGAGATATTCTATACTAGTGTTAGTTGAGATATTGTACTAATATAGTTAACTAGGGATTCTAATAGTAAGCTTAATACCTAAGCCCTTAACTATAGTAAACGATTAGCGGCTTCTACTATATTATAGGTCCTACTCTCGGTGTGAAAAGCTTACTTAATAAGTCTAATAGTATGCGCTAAATGAGCTATATCCCCTAGTTAATATAGCTAGGGTAATAGAGCTAGACTTCTTACTAGTCTTATAACCTAGTAAATCTGCCTCTAGTACGTGTTTAGAAGGATAATACTTATCCTTTATAGTATTATAGTATCACTTGAACTATTTAGCTCTAATATAGGAATAACGGAGTATTATCACGAGTCCATTACCTTTATTAGGCTATAGGAAGGATAGTTTCCTTATAATTAGGTATAGAATAGGATTGTAGCGAATTTTGAGTAGTTAGAATAAGTATAGTATAAAAGCACCTAGGTAGATAGGTTATTTATCTAGATCTAGGTTATCTCTTCTTATCCTCTATATAAAGTATTTAACCCTACTATTATAATATCCTAGAGTAAGGTAGATCTAGTTTAATATAGCTTATACTCGATTAGAGATATAAGCTTCTATATAGGCGAGATAAGAGAGAGCTTTACTATAGGAAGATTTATATCCTTATTATATAGTTATACCTCTTAACGAATTATATAAGCGAAGGGATATAGGGATAAAGGTTACTTATATTTAGAGTAGTAAGGTATATAGCCCCTAATATAGGTAGAGTCTAGATCTTATATATTATTTATATAAATTAGTATAGTTATATAAGAGTAATAAAGAGGGAAGAATTTAAAAGCTCTATTTATTTCTTGTAAATAAAGCTAGTATAATAATTCTTTCGAAAACGTATTACCTATATCTTACCCCTTATTATTACTTAATTTAAAGCACTAGTAATAAATAATATAGAGATACTTAATGAAATAAGTAAGATAGAGTTAAGTGACGAATACTTATTAGTTAGTAAGAGAATAGCTTATATATATTTTAATAAAGAGAAAATTCGCTATAATCTATTAATTAAAAAAGCCGTTAATAGAGCCTTATCCGTAAGTAATATAATATTTAAGATTTTCTTTTTACTAATATAATTATTCGTAGGAATCTATACTTGTGACTAAGTCTTATCTAATAAGGTCTTTAATTTAAAGTAGAGGAAGAGCTAGCTTAATACTAATATCTCTTAAATATAGTAAATAACTATATATATTACTAGTTATATTAAAACTTACTACTATAAGTATTTATAAGTAATACCTAAAGTCTCTTATACTATATATTAATAGCCTTAAAAAAAATAATGAACTTCTTCGAAACCACATTACTATATAGATCTTAGACTTTAAGTAAACAATAGTTAGTTATTAAGTTAATATAAGGTAAGAGACTATTAACCTCTAAGATAAGATAAAACAGAAAATTAGGACCCTTAAGCTTGAGATAAAAAAATCTATAGAGATAATTAAAGAACTCTATAATAATACGAAAAAAATCTATAGAGATAATAGAAGAACTCTATAATAACCTAAAAAAGTCTATAGTAATAACTAAGAAACTCCTTAATAATACGAAAATATTTATAGAGATAATAAAAGAACTCTGAAATAATCTAATAAAGTTTATAGATATAATTAAACACGATTATAATAATATCTCACGAAAGAGAATAATAAGTAAAACTATAGACTATACTAAAAGAAACTTAGAGGAAGCACCGGGATTAAGGAAATACTAATATATAGAGAACTAAGGGGAAAGAATTATAGTAAAGATATGTCTTAGTATTACTTAGGTGAATACTATTATGAACTAAGTCTTATTAAGAATAGTCGAGATAAGGTATTATAATAATACTATAGAATTCATTAGTATTTCGTATATATAACTATATTTTAGAAAGCAAAAGAGCTTTTACTTATTAATTAGGATTATATTTCTATATTAAATTCCTTATTTAAGTACCTTTTATTATTATAAACTTATAACTATAAATAAAATCTTAAGACTAGAGTCTATAATTCTATATACTATCTAATTCAGCTAATATAACGTAATTACCTCTACTATAATAATTCAAATAAGCTATAATAGATCTCTTACTAATATTAGGCTAACTAGTAGTAATAATCTCGTATACCTCACTTATATAACTAAATCTAAGGGTATAAATAATTAATATAATATACCCTAGTTACTATTAATTAATAAGAGCTTATTACTAGTAGCTTTAGCTTAGTTATAGGTCTTACTTTATAGGTAAGATTATACTTAGTAGGCTCTAAGTAGTTAACTCCGGACTACTAAGGCTAATGAAGCTAGACCTATTACTATATAATCCCGGGATATAATTATAGAGAAATTACTAAGTATATACTATATATACTACTTATAAAAATTCTATATCTCGCCTTCGTTATCTATACCTATAGTCTTACGTTACTACCCTAAGCATATTCCTTTATTATATTAGCTCTAGCTACTTCCTTATTATAGTCCTAATCTATAGCTAGATTCTTATTTATATCTCTAATAAGAGTTATTCCTGTATTATAGACCTTATTATAGGTCCTTATATTCTAGTTATTAGTAGCTTTATAACCTTATATAACCTACTTATAGTAGCTCTTAATAAGTACCTTAGTTTACCTCTTTCCTCTTAGGTATTTACTAGGTTATGAACTTTTAATCTACTAGATTTATTATCTTTCCGTAATCTATAATTAGGTATTAGTACTAAGGGCCTCTCGAGTACTTCGCTATAAGGATTTCTTAGAATTCGACTCTATTCTCTATTAGTATAACTTGATATATTATTTAAGATAGTTATTTATAGTAGTATAAGAGGCTTAACTAGGTCCGCCTTTAAAGCATTACTACTCGTATTATCTTATATCTCTTTTCACTATATTCTATAGCTTCCCCTTTTATACTATAGAGTATTATTAGAATATGCCTTTAGCTAATTTAATCTACTAAGATTAACTAATAGAGAAAGCGATTAGTTCTATAATACGTCGAAGAAGGGCTTAATATTACCTTAGGATTATACCTCTTAATTCGAAAACTTCTTTACTATAACCTAGGTCTAAAGTAACTTATTATAAGAATATAGGATAATTAGAGCTTTATTAAGATTTAAGCTACTCTATTCGTGATATTAAAATAATTCGCCTTTATCTAAAAGAGTTAGAGATAATAGTAGTTCTAAAAATTCCTTATAACCTTCAAAGTAGAGTTTAAGCTTACTAGTTCTTAACTAGATTTTCGGCTCTAGGAATTACTTATTAACTAGGTTTAACTTATCTAATAAAGAGTATAGACTACTCTAATCGAAGGGAGTATATATCTAAGCTATAAGGTAGTAGGCGAAGGATAAGTATTCTAGTAGTATAATAATAAATATTATTAGTATAGCTAGTAATTAAGAAAGAATAACTTACTAAGCGAAAATTATATTAAAATTAAGCTTAGTAAGGAAGTTGCTATCTAAAACTACTAACTTGTACTTAGTTAGCTATATACTATATACTATATACTATATAACTTATATAAGGTAAAAATATATGTTTTCGATAATTATACTTAGTTTTAGTTAATTAGGTAAGGGTAGAGGATTAGTCTAGGTCTTAACTAGCTCGAACCTATATTAGTAGTTAGAAACTTTTAATTATTTATAGGGCTATAATACTTATATTAGATAAGAATCTAAAAATAGCTCTACTCTTATCTTATACTTTACTAAGTAAGGTAAGGTTCACTTATTATACTTTTATTAGTTAATGAGATTACTATAGATAAGAGCTATAGATAATATCATCATGATTAGTGAGTCTAATATTAAGATAGTTCCTAATACCCTAGAGAGCGGAAATTATTAAGGCGATAAAGGTAGAGTTTAAGATAAAGCTATTAAGGATACAGGATTTATTAGTAAACTATACCCCTTAAATCGAGATACTAAAGATACTTTCTATTACCTCGGATTTCATTATTATAATGATATATATAAATACTATTACTATTTTATACGTATTAATTTAGTTATACTATAGCTAAGTAAATACTTTATTTTTTCACTTAGTAATCTACTAGAATTTACGCCGCTAGGCTAGAGGATTAGTAAGGGGAGAAAGATAAAAAAGAATCTAGGAGTTAATATTCTTTTATTAATAGAAGAGGGCTATAATGAGGTAGCTAGGAGACATGTACACTTCGCTTAGATAAAGGGAAGGGAGAGCTTATTTAATCCAATACTAATACTTCTCAATTAGATTCATATCGGGGGAGGTAGATAAGAGGACGAAGGTAGGGCCCTTTCAATTAGTGCATTGTCGTTCTAGGTAAGGGAGCTAAGGATCTTGCGGATTGTGGTATCGCTAAGCTTATATTATACTATTAGGGGTAAGTTTTTCCTAGTTACAGATAATTTGCGAAGAAAGATAGTAATACTAAATAAAGAGGAGCTCTCTAATAAGTAGTAATTAATCCCTTACTAGAATATAATTAGAATTAGAGAGTACTACTTTACCTTCAAGTTTATAGTATAAATACCCAAATAAGATAAGTAGTTCTAAACAGAACTAGTTATATTCTATAGTATTATTCTAAATAATATAGCCCTATTAGTCGTCCCGACTCCGTCTAAATAAGAGGTAATAATAGGGAATTAGGTTATTAGGTATATAATCACGAAAGGGTTATTTAGTCATATTTACGTAATTATATATACACGCACTAGATGAGTAGGGGTAACTAAAGAGCTATAGCGAATACCCTAGAATAAAAGTAAGGTTAATAAGGAGGTTTCTATAATAAACTTACTCGTAAAAATTAATTATATATATATATAGATCTTTACGCTTATTAGAGCTAATAATAGTTTTAGAAATACTTAATAATACTATTTGAACTCTATTATGAGACTATTTATAGTAGAGCTAAGAAGGTATATCTCTAGGAGATTAAAATATCTAAGTTTTTTATTAATATAAATAGGAGCGTATTACTAGACTTTTAGATAATACCTAGAAACCTAAGTTAAAAAATATCATTAATAAGTATATATTCTATTCCCCGCTCTCGACTAATACATTTCATTCCTTAATTATATTAAAGGTATCTCTAGAAGTTTATATTATTCTTTTTATATAAGTCCTTAAAGGAGTTATATTTCTTTATGAGAAAGGTATTATATATCGTGAGATAAAGCTTACTAACCTTATTATAGAATCTTATAATCCTCCTTTAGCCTAAATTATTAATTTCGGATTCGCTATAGTTAAAGATAATATACTCTATAATTAACTAGGAATAATACCTTACCTAGTACCTAAGTAGTGAAAAGGATAAGATTATAGATATAGTATTAATTACTAGACTTATGTATTAGTTAATCTAGATATTATTAGATATAAAAGGCTAGATAATAAAGTAAATAAGAAGGAGTTTGAAAATATTTACAAGTAGCTTAGTAAGAAATCTATTAGGCCTATTATAGTAAGTTATAAATCCATACTTCGATAAGTACTAGAGGACCGAATAATAGTCGACTAAGCCTTATAATATCCCTTAGCTCTATATCGAGAGAAGGAAGTTACTAAGAAGTATAGCGCTTTTAGCCTTAATTAAGGAGCTTAGTTAATAGCTAAGAGTAGTCCCTTAGCCTATAGTAGGCCTTTAACTAATATTGGGCTATACTTCTAATTCTTCTCCTAGTTACTATTTAGATACATTAGTAGGACAGGAACTATATAGAAATAGTATAGTGATTATAAATCAAATTACAAGCTCTATTATTTGCTATATCTTTGAGTTCGAGTGAGTATAGAATAATCTTTAGGCAAATTGAATTATGAGTACGGAATTGACTTTATAGAACTATAATAATACAAATCGTTCCGTGCCTAATAGTCTATAATAGCGACCTTACACTAAATTAACTAGTCTTTCCAAAACACTACTCCTTTTACTTACCTCTATAGGCTTTTAATTAGTTACTTTTCACCCTTCTATAAACCTATTAGTTCCTATTATATATTTAATATCTAGTGAGAGGAGTGGGTTTTTAAAAGTCTAATTCTAGTATACTCTCTTAATTACTCTCATCTTCGAATATTATCTCAGTATATATTTACTCTCAAAGATAATTAGTATACTAATTCCTAGTAACCCACATATAAGTATTCGTAGTCCTAGTAATTATAGACCTAGTATACTTTAAGTATATTAAAAACCTACTCTTGAATTTTAAAGAATTTACTTACTAGAGCTATAGAGTTATAATACGGATATTATATATCGGTGTACTAAGTCCTATTAGCGGCTATCTAATCCTAGCTAAAGATGTAAGTACTACTAGTCGAGTCCGTAAGGTAATACTATAGGATATTAGTTAACTAGAAACTCTAGAGAAGTTATAGGAATAATATAGGGAGATAAATATTCATATAATAGTTCCTAAGGACAAATCCTAGATAACCTCCTAAGTCCCTATAAGTCTCCCGTTGTTTTAATAGATCACTAGCTACTCTTACGGGTATAGTAGTACCTAAAGTAATAGAGGAGAGAGTAGAGAGGACTACCGGAATAGAGAATAAGACCCTCATAGCTATAAGTAGGAGAAGTTAAATAAGAAGTGAGATTTTAAAAAGTATAAATTAAGAGGGTTGCTTTTACTAGTAGATTATAGGTAAGCTACTAGAAAGCTTTTTTGTTACATATCGCAAAGTTAGTAGGAGGCTTTTACTCGGTTTCTCTTCTACTTACCCTATTAGATAGTATAGCACCGGTAGTAGGGCGAGGTTATAAGGACTTATATATTATACTACCTTTTTAATTAACCTCGAAAAGGAAACTACTACTATATATTCCTAATAGTAGCGTAGTGGTTTATTAGATATAATAGCCCACCTATATCTTTCTATACTATTATCTCTCGGCTATTACGAATATCTTTATCCTGCCTTCGTCTATAAATTAACGCCCGCTTCTCTGATCTGGATTTAGTATATCCGAAGTAATAGAGGACGTGGTGACACTTCTAGATCGATTTAGTATATCGGAGTATACCGACCGCTTTCTAGCCGAGGGGTTTAATACCTAGGACGTTGTGAGGGACATTATAGAGGCAGATCTCGCTTTTCTAGGTATCGGTTTAGCTCATAGGAGGAGACTATAACAAGAGATTCTAGCTACATGGAAGCCCCGGAGCCCGCGCTACCCATCATCACATAAGGCCAAGTATGTAATCTATTCCTTCCCTATAATAGGCAGAGGCTCACACTACTAGGTATAGCCTATCTATTAAGAAGAGAATATATCGACGCTACCCTCGAGCTAATAGTCAAGTACTAGTGAGGCTATTCTCGGCTTACGAGCCCACCCCCTATAAGTCTATGGATTATAGGGTATTTAAGCGAGGTTTTCAGGCCTCGCGAAATTAAAGTCAGTCACTTTATATAATATTTACTAAATAACTATATATTCCTTTTCTTTGAAATATAATAAATATTATAGAGGAGAAGCTAAAAAATAATTTTCTTATCTATTTTAATTATTTTTTCAATTATACAAAAATTTCGATTATTCGTTTAGTAGTTATTTATAAGTAGAAGGCCCTGTAATCCACAGACTTATAGGGGGTAGGCTCGTTATCTTCTCTTCGCTAATAACATCTATAAGAACTACGAATCCCTATAGCTTTCTTTTAGTGAGCGAGCAAAATATATTAGGAAGAGATAGCGATTATTAGGTAAAAAGGAGATAGATTACTAGTTATTACAGGTAGTAACTTAGAAGGAATATTATATACACGAGGTTCACAAGTACAAGAAGACTAAGGAGTATAACGATTATTAGATTTATCTCAGAGGCTTTAAAAGTTAATCCTCTAGTCTCGGTAGACGAGTTACCTAAGAGATCTCGGCGTAAGAGAGTACTACTAGTATCGGTAAGACACTGAGACCTAAGGACATGATATGCGTGGATACGGTAATCGGCCGTATATATAGGGACGGTCTTTTATTAAGTGCTCCCTTAATATATTCGAGTTCATAATTGCGTTTATAGTCCCTAGTAGACATCACGATCGATTTACTCGTACTTCAAGAGCCTTATACGATCAAGTATATTCATAGGCACCTAGTAAATATGGTAGAGTAAAGCTTAGAAGTACCCTATAGAGAATGTCTATACCTTCTCAGGTAATTAACGTCTACTTATATAGATTATACTATACTACTCACAAATATAGTCAAATATTCGTCATTTTAGCTCTACTAATATAAGACTTATTAAACCATAACTTACTCTATAAAATCTCCTTTACTTAAAGTAGACTTATCTAATTTAAATCCTATATAGCTTATCTTTTTAAGAAAAAGGAAAGTTTCACGGACTTAGCTTTCTCACGCGAACTAAGTAAAATACTAGGACTTGCGTACAAATTTTAATAATCGTCTATCATGTAATTATATCTATATTATTTATCCGCTATAATAAAATAAGAGAACTATTTACTTATAATGAAAATTATAAATAGTTAGGAGGTTAAATGGATTAGTTATGAACTTGCAGAAATAATCTATAGTCACTACCTAAGTAATAATAGTAAGCGTGGCTTCTGGAACAAAGATACAAAGGTATAATAGTAAAGCTAGTAGCTTATTAGAAGAGATATAGGTAGTAGAACTAGTTACTTATTTAAAGAGGTTAGTAGCAAAAATAGCTACTTATTCGAGGGATATAAAAGTATAGTAGCAGAACTAGCTACTAGTTTAAAGGATACAAAGTATAGTAGCAGAAATCGCTACTTATTTAGAAGATATAAAAGTATAGTAGTATAATTTACTCCTTATTAAAATAGTATAGTAGCAAAAATAGTTACTTATTCGAGGGATACAAAAGTGTAATAGCAGAATTAGCTCCTTATTAAATAGTATAGTAGTAAGACCGGGCCGGTGGCTCGTAGGATGAAAAGTGTAGTAGTAGAAATAGCTACTTATTCGAAGGATATAAAAGCGTGATAGCAGAAATAGCTCTTTATTGAAATAGTACGGTAGTAGAAACAGCTACTAGTTTAAAGGATATAAAGGTGTGACTATAAAACTAGCTACTTATTAAAGGCGATATAGTAGCTAAAATAGTAATATAGTACCAGATATAGCTACTTATTCGAAGGATGCAAAAGTGAGATAACAGAAATAGCTCTTATTAAAATAGTGTAGTAGTAGAAACGGCTACTAGTTTAAAGGATATAAAAGTGTAACTATAAAACTAGCTACTTATTTAAAGAGGTTAGTAGCAAAAATAGCTACTTATTCAAAGGATATAAGAGTATAATAGCAGAAATAGCTCTTTATTGAAATGGTATAGTAGTAGAACTAGCTACTTATAGGAAGTAGTATAGTAGTAGAAATAGCTCCTTATTAAAATAGTGTAGTAGCAAAAATAGCTACTTACTCGAGGGATATTAAGGTATAATAGTAGAATTAGCTCCTTATTAGAAGAGTATAAAGGTATAATGGCAGAACTAGCTCCTAGACTTAAAATTAGTAAGTAAACGCCAAAAATAGCTTTACCTTAACCTTATTTAGTATAGGCCTAGCGATAATTATTTTTGGAGTATCTTTACTACTATACTTCTAATCTTAGTTAAGCGCTAAGTAAATAAATATAACTATAAGAGTAGAACTATAACCTACTATTATAACTTTAACCTTAAGCTAAAATTATAATTCAAAGGGAAATATCTCTATACTAAATAATATAAGTTTAATCACTTACTTCTTAATTAATATTAATTCTTCTTAGGGTATTATTAAGCCTCTCTATAAACGACCCAATAACTCTCTACTAAATAATTAATTAACTTAGCCTAGTCTAAGTATACCTATAACCCGAATTTCGTTAATCTATACCCTTTCTTAAAGAAATCCAAAGCTTTTAGTAGTCTTTAATAATAGCCTCGTAAGAAATCAATGAATATTAACCAATTAAAGCTAAATTCTATTAATTTTTAAGGCTCTCTCTAGAGCTTCGTGAGACGATATAGTAGTTTACTTTATTAGCTTAATACCCTTTCGAAATTAATATCCGAATTAATAATAAGTATAAAGATAGCTATATATAAGCTATTAGCCCTTTTATAATACTTAAGGTCTACTAATAATCTCGCCGAATTACACTTTTTATTTACGAACCTTAACTTAAGCTCTCTATATCCCGAGAGAATCTAGGATAAGTTCTCTAGTACTTGCCTAAACACTATCTTAAGGCTAGAGGGATACGTCTTTATATATATAAGAAAGAGGTATCCTCTTATTAATATTTAATTAGATTTAGAAGTCTATTTCATTATTACTTAGGAGGATATCCTATTAGGTTTTATAAAGATATAAGTAGTATTACTAGAATTCGTTAGTATTAAGTATTTTCGGAATTAGTTACCTAAAGAGAATAAAGACCTTATAGTCGTAATATTTCAGAAAGATTACTATGAGTAATATAAGGATAAGCTTTTACTACTAAGATTATAGAATCTTAGCTTATTATCTTCTATATATAAGATATAAAGGCGATATAGATAAATACTACTAGGTCTAGATCCTAGAACTTATATTATAAGAGTTATAAAGGTAATGAGTATAGAGGTTATTAGTAGAGATACTCTTAATTACTAAGTATTTTACTTATATTAAATTCAAAATAAATACTATAAATAGTGAGTCCTAAGCTTAAGTATTATTCTAGTTATAGATACTTAAGTATTCTATATTCTAAATCTCTTATTAATTATCTTAATTCCCCTATACCTTAACTAAGAACTATCCCTATATAAATAGCTCTTAGTAACTATAGACTTATTATTAAAAGAGTTTTTCTAATATTAAGTCTTTCTATAGTTTCTATACTATAAGCTATCTATATAAAGGAAGTAAACGTCTCTCTAATATAAGAAAGAATATAACCTGAAATAAGACTTCCCTTAGAAGCTATAAAATATATATATTTATATATATAATCTTAATTATCTAGCTAAGGTAAAACTTCTTCTAGAAACATTATTTCCTCCTCTTCTAAGCTAGGCCTTAAAATTCTGTGATCTAAACTAGCTTATAATTACTATCTTTATATACTTATATAACGTAATCTTTGAATACGCCTACGTTCTTATTATTATACTAGTATATAGCTACGAAATCGATTATATAAGATAAGTATCTAGAGAGAAAGTCTTTAAGTTATCTTAGACTTATATATCTACCTCTATTAGTAATAGCTAGAGAACCAAGCTTGACTTTACTAGTAAAAGGTTATAGGTAATTAAGATAAACTAGTTATTACTATAGTAATAGTG
>JAJTUR010000262.1:0-39780 GCA_021399475.1 Hyaloscypha finlandica
TAATCTAGTAGTTAGAGAGATAAGTATCCTAGGTAAGGAAGAGAGGTTTAGATAATAGGTATTATTAGGGTTTAATATAATATATAATTAGCTTTAATTAGTAATATAATACTTTTTATATAGTCTAAGTTATATATTTTATCTATTAATAATAAATAATTTTGAAAATACCTTAACTTAAATAAATAAAGAAAGTATATCTAAATCCGACGGTTTTATACTAAGGCTTTTAATTATATCTTAACTCGTATAATATATAAATAGAATTATAATAGTTAGTAATATATAAGTTAAAAAGCGATACTAAAACGAAATATAGTAAGTAGGTATACTTTAAATAATAAGTGAACTTCTTACCTTCTAAATTTCCTTTAATATTCCCTAAGAGACGACCTCTAGAAAGTTTAATACCTCTAGTAATTAGCGGTTAGGGTACTTTAAGATAAACTTCTCTTTTATCTCAGGGGGGATATTATTCTATATTATTTCAATAGTAATAACCCCGAGAAGATAAGCTATAGTAGATTCTATAGACTTATATTTATTAAAGTAAGCTTAAGTATCTTTAATTAAGCTAATATCTATAATATAATCTTATAAAAAGTACCTAATTTTATATACTTATCTAATATAAATAAAACTTTAGAACTATTAAGTTTGTTATATACTATACCAAATCTCGATAGATGTTATATAGCTTTAAAGACCTTTAGGTATATTAATAAGTTATTACTAAATATATATAAAGGAATTACCTAATAATAAGTTATAGATATATATATAGCTCCTTTAGAGTAAGTGAGATAGCTATTACTTGCTTAAGAGTAGTAGTTATATAATTAATAATAATAAAGAAAGTGCCTTAAAATCGATATACTTTTATAATAGTAAGTAGGTTCTTATATAAGAATTTTCGAAACTCTATAAAGTTATTAGAAAGAAGCTTCTTAATAATAACTATATAAACTAGAACTTTTCGTATATAAGCTATTATAACCTAATTACTATATTCGAAGTATTAAAGGGACACGTATAATATCTATAAACTCTTTACTTAGATAAAAGAAAGCTAATCTAGTTACGAGGACTTAGTATTCGTTATAGGTATAAGTCTTTCTAAAACCGTATTAAGTAGATTTATCCTTAATAGTAATCGAGATAAGGTAAGCGCTTCTTCCTCTAGAATATCTTTATTAGTATGGTTTCCCGGAGGTCATGTGATTTATATCACATGACCTCGCTTCCTACATATAGGACATGGGACATGGGACATGCGGGAAACGGGACATACTAGCACTAATTAAGCTTAGCGTATTTAGGGATCACATATCAGAACCTCGATACTACGATCCCTACTTACAGAATACAACTACTTCACTAACCTACGTAATTAGCATTCCACGACTACGTGACGGTGCTACGCGTTACTAGTGAACCGACACTAATTAGTCTATATTCAGATCAGAAGATTCAGATCAGAGATAAATCGATCACGCTAAAGAAGTATCCGGTAGCTTATAGTAAAATTGACTAATTCTACGTCGAAGGGGGGAATTACCGTTAACTCTACGAAAAAGTATCCGGTAGCCTAAAGGGAGACGACTCTAGTTCTTACTAATCAATAAGCGGTTAGCTATTTGACTATTCAACTGAACTATCTAGTTCTACTATCCTTTAAGACTAACTTCGTTCGGCACTAAGACCACCTTCTTAGTAACTAACTTTCCACTTATATACTACTATAGCCCCTCCTCCGGGAACGTACGCCCCTGAAACCCTATAAGTTTTCTTAGCTCCTACTTCGATTTTACTACTAAGTTAAGCCCCTTAAGCTTCAGAACCCCTCCGGAAACCTCGATATTTCATATCCTAAATTTCCTATTATAGTCGAAATATTTACGAACCTCGACTCTATAACTAATAAGTCTAATACCTCTTCACGAATTACCTTACCTCCGAACCCCTCTTACTACGAACCACATATATATACTAAGAAGGGCTTAGCCCTAAAGGTTCGGGATAACGAACTAATAGGATAGATATAAGTAGATAGAGAAGTAGAAGGAGGGTATTAACTTAGAAGCCTCTAATAAGGACAATATCCTAGATTACCTTAATACTAGACTATTCTAGTATAAGGTAGAAAAGTCAACTAATGAAAACCTCTAGGAGCTATATAAGGAGGACTTTACTAACTTCGATATTAATACGTTCGGCCTACTCGAACGACGAGATCTACGTCGACTATGAACTATCCTCTAATATAGAGGTATCTATATTAAACCTAATAGGAAGTCACTTATTATTATATAGTCCTTAGCTAACGTTATTACGGAGGAAGAATAACACGTATAGACTACGGACGATATTATCTCTTACTATTAAGACCTTAAGGCGGGCCCTATGACTTCGTTATATATATCCCTTAAGAATAGTATTATAAGAAATCGATATATTAAACTAATCGTCACATATACCCCTTAACTACTACCTCTACTATATTAACCTTAACCTCTACTACTACTACCGCCGGAATAGGACTTATAGAATATCAATTAACCTCTATATTAGCCCCCCTATTAACCTCCCTAGAACATTAACCTACTACCCCCTCTACTCCCGTCACCGCTCCTACTACTACTTCTACCGCTTATACTACCTCCGAATAGCGCCTAGTTAAGCTCAGCTAGAAAGCTAATCGGGAAGTCGCTAGAATCTATACTAAAGAGTAGAAGTATAACGGAACTAATAGTAGTTTTGACTATAAACTCACTATTTTCCTTAATATCTATCGACATATAGATCTTCTATAGGAGGCACTTATAAGAGCTTTCCCTACTATACTAAAGAGTCTAGTATAAGACTACTTTTATAATAATTAGTTATCTTAACGAACCTACGAAGTAGCCTATACAAATATTCGTAACTTCTTCGAAGGTCCCGAATATTAATATCGAAATCTAGATAAATAGAATACTACTAACTTAAATTCTATAATAACTAAATACCCTGAAAAGTCAATATTTGAGGTTATTCAGATCCTAATTAATGACTTATACTAGTTATAGTATAGACTTATACCCGCTTTACAAAGCACCGAATTCCTCTATAATAAGATCGTTACCGCTTACTAAGGCTCTCTAGTATACTAATACGTAGTTTCAGACCCTCCTATGGATCTCGGCTAGCTTATCCACAAGCTATAGTCCTCTATTACCACGTATAAGAAGGAGTAATAATAGATTAATAGCGAATCTACCTTCTTTACTAATCGACGATTCCACTTAACTAACTATTAGTTCGGAAACCGCTAAAACGACTATAGTTAGTTACGGAAGCGGAAATTATAATAACTATAGAAATCGTAATAACTACTATAATAGCTAATCGAATTCCTATAAGCCTACTATAGTAATAGCGATTCGAATGCCCCGAAGTCGTACTTTATATATAAGAAACTAGACTACTACTCCTAGAAGTATTTACTAGAGGAATAATAAGAGGAAAAGGCTCGATTTAGAGCTAGAAACCTCTATTAGTTCAAGGCCCCGAACTCCCGAAACTTTAATCGAGACTTTAGTTATTCTACCTCTAATAGTAGCTATATAGAGGGCGAATAAGAGATATATTAGAATACTAAGGATGATCTAGGTAATGATTTTGAGGCTCTTTTAATAGATATGATCGACGATATAGACGAAGTAGAAGTAGAGGACAAATACTAATACTCAGATTCCTTCTTTACTTCTATTGAGAGTCTCCTAGCCGCTTCGGACATATAACTACTAATATTAAGCTCTTAATATATGAGCCCTAAAGTACTAATAACTATAGCTAATAGCCTTATAGATAACTTACCTCTCTTTCCTTTATATACTAATTAATAGGTGAGAACTATACTATAGAACTTAAAGAACTACTTATAGAGGACACCTAGACCTTTATAGTAGGAGGTATGTCTAGATACGGTAGTTAACGCTTTTACGGAATCGTAATTAATACCGGAGCCTCTAAATACTTAACTACCGTCTCGATTAATTCCAAGCTCTATAGTAAACTAATAATAGCGTCGCGCTCGACGAGGGTACTAAAGGTTAAGTTATAGTCTACTTTAGTATAGGCTCTTCTACTTCTATTAGTTCTATAGTTATAGAAACACTAATTAGGCAAGTATAATTCTATATTATACTCTTAAAGACTCTATTCCTACTTAGCTTAGACGATATAGATAAGCTATAAGTCTACTTTAATAATCTTACTAATTATATCATTACTTCTATTAGATATTACGTACCTATTATATGACGTTTTAGTTACTCTTTCCTGCTTTGGAATAATATATTATAAAGCCTTATTTCCGAATCCTTTACCTATAATCCATGCTTCCTTATAGAGACTAAATTACGACGTCTCTATCGCCGATTCGGTTATCTATTAGTTAGTAAGCTCCGAAACTTACTAGAATGAGCTAGCTACGAAGTTAATATAGAAGCCCTAGAATACCTTATAAAATACTATAAGTAATACTAGAAGAATAGTAAATTACCTAGTTAATTCAAGTTTAACCTAAGAGACGACGTTAGCTTTAACCTCTTAATTATCGTCGATATATTCTATATCCTCGGGAAGCTTATTCTCTATATTATTAACGAGGGCACTAGATATCACGGGGGCTATTAGCTCTAGAATATTAGTGTTATATATACTTGGGACGCCCTAAAGATATACTAGATCGACACCTATTTAGGCCCTCCCGATTAGATTATAGTAGACACCGGGAAGTAGTTCACTAGTAAGGAGTTCGCTTAGCTTATAAATATAATAGGAATAAAGGTGAAAATCGTCCCTATAGAAGCTTATAACTCTATAGGAATCATTAAACGATACTATGGGCTAGTTTAATGTGCCTACTTAATTATTATAGCCGAAATTAAGGGAATTAGTAAGGAGATAGCCTTATAGATAACTTTTAAGGCTCTTAACGATACCGCGGGAATTAGTGGGATTATTCCTATACTCCTAGTCTATGGCGCCCTACCTCGATTAAGTGAATACAACGCCCCTATACCTACTATTTCCTAACGTTCAATAGCCCTAAAGAAGGCGATAGTAGAGATTTAGAAGCTATAAGTAAAGTATTAAGTCGAAGACGCCCTAAATACACGTAACGGCCCCTCTATAAACGATATCCACGAACTTATACTAAATTCGGATATTCTAGTATAGCGTGAGGGGAATACAGGTTAACTAGGTAGTTAGTAGGGACCATATAAGCTAGTAGTAATAGAAGGGGAGTCGTGCGTACTAGCTTTACTACACAGTAATACTACCTTCCGCTTAACCTCTATAAAGCTATTCTATATAGGAGATATTAAGGCTAGTTCTGAGGGTCCTAAGGATAATCCTGAATACTATAGTAAAGGTAACAGCGAAGGTGATATGGGTATAATTCCTCCTACTATATTACCTATTCTACTAAAGCGTAGTAGAGGTAAACCCCGTAAGAACCCTAATATAATAGTATTCCTATAGGACGACGACCTATATAAGGATTCCCGTTAAATTAAAGTCACTAGCCTCCTTGAAAAAGGTATATTTAAGGTTATTCCTAGATCTCAGGTACTATAGGAGGTATATATCTTCAACTCCCGCTTCGTCGACGAGATTAAGAATAAGGGGACAGATAGAGAGCTCAAGAAGTCAAGACTAGTTATTTAAGCCTATAACGATAGTAAGAAACATATGGTATTAATATAATTACTAACTATCTAACGAATTAACTAGAGAGTTATCCTCTATATTACTACTATAACTATAGGAACTACTAGACTATACCTGCGGGATATATTATAAGCTTATATCTAGTTATTAACCTTACTAAATTATGACTTCTATATTAATCTACCTCCTAAGCTTACTAATTAACTAAATCTAGAGGCTAGTTCGGTGTTAAAGGTTATAAAACTACTCTATAAAGTACCGGAAGCTAGAAACCACTAGTTTAAGACTTACTATTCTCACTACCTAAACGAGCTAGCTATGGAATAGTTAACTTACGACCTATACTTACTCTATAGTAACTACCCCTTTAATATCATTAGCCTTTAGACTAACGATACTCTATTCGTGGGAGATAATAACTTTACTAAGGTAGAGTATCTAGAGCTCTAGAAGGCTAATTTCCTAGCTAAGGAGCGTAAACGCCTTATGACTAACTATAATCTCAAGTTTAATAGAGGTATTATTCGTACTAATTCCACCGGTATTACTCTTACATAGGAATACTAGTATAGTAACCTCTACCTAGTAATAGTTAAGAACACGACTATAACTAGTAGTAGGGGTATTATATATCGAAACCTTATAATTAAGGAATAATACGTCACCTAGTGAGCCTAAGGAGTATATATCACGTTAACTTATTAACTAGAGGCTTTATATGACTACTTAGTAGCTGCTTAAGCTATTAAACCCACGGAAACTAATGTCAAGGCCCTTAATAAGCGTATTTAATAGTAAATCGAAAATCCTGCTAGAGGACTATATTTCGTAAAGCTAGATAAGGAGTCCTTATACCTAATTATCTTTATAGACGCCTCCTTCGTAGGAAATCGAGACCTCTCTTCTTAGATTAGATATATTCTAGTCCTAGTAGATAGCTCTAGACGTACTAATACTATCCACTAGTCCTCTACGAAGTATAAGAGAGTTACTAGAAGTATCCTAGCCTCCGAACTTTATGGTATAGCCCACGGCTTTAATATAGGCGGTTTAGTTAAGTCTATAATTAATAAAGCCCTCGAAATTGAAGTCCTACTAGTTATCTATATAGATTCCAAGTCCCTTTACGAATACCTAGTTAAGCTAGGAACTATATGAGAAAAGTGACTTATAATTGACGTAATTGTAATAGGTCGAGACCCGATTAATATACTTGGCTAGAGAGCTTTTACTTAGGTCACATGACCTCGGACATATCTATGATTATGTAATATGCCCCCTTTAGTTAATAGAGTAACCTAAGCGTTACTTAGGGAGCTCGGATACTTTAAGGAACACGGTTCCTATCCTTGCTTCCTTTTTCTCTTTTCTTTTCTCCTTAGAGAATTCTATTTAGTTAATTAAACTACTAGTCTTCTTTATATAAAGGCTTAGCCCGTGATATTAGAATTCTCTCTCTCTTATCTTTACTAACTAGAGATTATATATATATGAAGCTAGAAGTAAGGGAGAGCCTAAACCTATATATAGATAACGAAGCTTAGAGTAGACGAAGCTAGAAGTAGACCTAGGTCAAAACTACCCATAAAGCTAATATACTAGTAAGACTTTGGAGTATACGAAAGCTAATAGTAGGGAGGGCCCGAAACCACATATAGAAGCTAGAGTACTAGTATACTAGTTAATACTAGAGGTTATGAGTTCCTCTTAAGCCGGGCTTAAGAAGAGAAACCTACTAGACCCCTCTATTATATGAAGATATAGGAGCGGAACTCCTAGTAGTTAGTTAAATAAACAAATAGTTATATAAAGCCGGAATAGTAGACGAAGCGCCTTAGTAGCTATAAGAAGCCTTTATAGCGTATTCCTAATAGCTATTAGAGCTAGCGGTATAATAGGTAAATTTAATAGTGAACCTAGCTATATGAATTAATTTAATTAATAAACATATAATAACCCTAAACCTCTCCCAAATATAGACGCCCCCCCTAGTTCATATACCTTAACTCCACGTATATCCTTAGCCCCCTATTATAAAACGACTAAAGGCCTACTTCCTGAACCCTAATAAGTTTAATAAGGATGACTTAGCCTATTACCCCTAGTTTAAGGGACTCTTGAGGGTAAAGCTAGAAATTAATAGTAAAGTAATTAGTAGAGAAAGAGAGAAAGTCTAGTATAGATTTAGACACTTATCCAGAGAAGCGGTGAGTAGGATATACCCTTAGTTAGGATACGTATAGAAGGAAAGGGAGTTCATAGTTAAAGGGCTATTTAAGTAAATGGACCTAGCTTTCTAGGACCTAAGGAAGTAGTAGAAGGCCTTAGGAGAATTAAACTAAGTCTAGTAGAAGTTAACTCCCCTAGGCGAGTTCTTAAGCGATTTTAATCGCTTAATCCTAGAAGTAGAGGGATAGGGCTAATAAGACGAGATTAAGAAAAGGTATCTTAAGGCTACTATCTTAATAGAACTTATAGAAAGAATAGTAGGGACGAAGAAAGAAGAGTTATATGAGGAATATTACTCCTAGTTATAAATAATTAATAACTAACTTACTAAAGTTAAGAATATAAAGGCCCGTTATCTAAACTAGTTAAATAAAAGGCCTAAGAGCCCTCCCTCTAGTATAACCTCGCTTACTTAGCTAATAGAATAGGAACCTATACTAAGTAACTTATAATAGTAGTTAAAGAATACCCCTAATTAGGCCTCTTATAACGAAATTAATTAATAAAAGAAGGAGAGACTCTACTTATAATATAGTTAAGATAACTATTTTATATATGACTACTAAGCGAGGCTATACTTAAGTACCTCCCCTAGAGCTAATAAGTAAAAGAAGAGGAAGGAGGAAGAATAGCTAAAGGCGAAAGTAAAGGATATAAAGGTATTAAGAGTAGCCCTAAAGAAAGTAAGGATAACTCGAGTAAGAGATAGTAATACCCTAGACGAGAGCTAAAGTAAGAGTAAAGGGAACTTAAGCTTATCTAATTCGGGAAAAGACTAGCTTCTAATAAAAGTCGCTATTAGAAGTATATAGAGGTAGAGTTAGATTAGAAAGCTTAGAAGTAATTTAGGAAAGATATAGTTAGGGCTCTTTTTCTTATATTAGTAATAGTTAATAAAGAGTATTTCATATAAACTCTTATTAATACTAGGTATATATCCTATAGAATAATTAACTCTTACTTTACTAGTTAATATAACCTCTAGTATATACTAATTACCCCTAGATATATAGAAGCTTTTAATAGAGAAGTATTAGAAATAATTAGAGAGGTAATAGTATTTAGGATAAATATTAATAGCTATTATAAACCTCATACTTTCCTCTATATAGTCCCTAGGATCTCTAACTTAGATATAATCTTAGGTATATAGTAGTTACGTTTATAGGATATATAGATCTATAGCTCGAAATTGGAACTATTTATCTCATTATTAGGGACCCTAGTATAGAATAGGGTATATAATATACTAACCCCTAAGTTAAAGAAAATAGATTATATATAGGTCTTAGTAACTTCATTTTCCTACTTAGTAAAGAGGAGTAAGAAGAGGAATATAGAGGTCTTCTTAGCTAGCCTAGCTAATATCTAGAAAGCCCTAACTTAGAAGGCGAAGATAGACCCTCGTATAAAGCTCCTAGAATAGTATAAGGACTTTCTAGATATATTTAGCCTAATAGAAGGGGAGAAGTTACTACTACTCTAAGGCTAAGGGATTAACTACTAGATTAAGTTAGAGGTAGTTAAAGGGAAGGAGCCTATAGTACTATAGGGACTACTATATAATATATCCCGGGACAAGCTCTTAGTACTATAGAAGACGCTTATAGAACTACTAGATAAGGGGTTTATCCGAGTAAGCTACTCTCTTACTATAGCCCCTATTCTCTTTATATAAAAGCCTAATAGAGGGCTATGGTTTTATATGAACTATCGGGGACTTAATAAACTTACGAAGAAGGACTAGTATCTACTTCTATTAATTTACGAGACTCTTTGAAATATTAGGAAAGTAAAGTAGTTTACGAAGCTTAATATTATAGCTATATTTCATAAGATCTATATTACTAAAGGGGAAGAGTAGAAAACAGCTTTCTATATATAGTATAGACTCTATAAATAGCTAGTGACCCCTTTTAGCTTAGCGAATATACTAAGTACCTTCTAGAAGTATATTAACTAGGCCCTTAGGAATTTCCTAGATAAGTTCTACTCTATATATATAGACGATATCCTAGTTTACTTATTAGGGTCGAGAAAGGAGTACTATAAGTATATATGAAAAGTCCTCTAGTAAATAAAAGAGGTAGGATTATAACTTAATATTAATAAGTATAAGTTTAAGGTTAAGTTAATAAAGTACCTAGGGTTTATTATAGAAGCTAGGAAGGGTATTAGTATAGACCTAGTAAAGGTTAAAGCTATCCTAAGTTAGGAGGCCCCTAAGTTAGTTAAGGGCGTGAGGAGCTTTCTAGGGTTTATAAATTTCTATTAGTAGTTTATTCGGGAATTCTTAGAGATTATTTAACTACTTTCTAACCTCACATATAAGGACTAAGTATTCTTATAGATGAACTAGGCAGAAACCGCTTTCTAGAAGCTTAAGAAGATATTTATCTTAGCCCTAATACTTATATAGTTTAACTATAACTAGGAAACTATCCTCGAAATAGATTCCTCTAGGTAGAGTATAGGCGGTGTCCTTATATAAGTTAATAAGGAAGGTATCCTATAACCTTATATATTCTTTTCGAAGAAGAATAACCCTATAGAATATAATTACGAGATCTATAATAAGGAGATACTAGTAATTATCCGCTACTTAGAAGAATAGGATATAGAACTAAGGAGCGTATATTAATTCGAAGTTTATATAGATTATAAGAACCTAGAGTACTTTATAATAGTATAGAAGCTTATAGAATAGTAGATAAGGTAGTCCCTAATCCTCTCGTGATATAATTTTAAGATCTTATATATTCTAGGAAAAGATAATAAGTAAGTAGATATACTCTTAAGGCGGGAATAAGACTTACTTATTAGAGAAGAGGATAAATATTAATAGTCGAGAATATTATAATTACTAAAACTAGAGACCCTAAGTAACCTCCCTAGGGATATAATCCTCGTAGTACTAGTATAGGTAAGACGATAAACTAAGGAGAAGCTTGTTCTAGCCTTAGAACCGGGTATAGAAGATTAAGACTAGGAGTATTAAGGGAAGAGATAGGATAAGGTATAGGTCCTCGAGGAGTAGGAGACTCTTCCTAAGCTAGGCTTAAGAAGCTAAAGTCTAGGGGAAGACTACCCTAGTAGTAGGTAGGTAAGGTATTAAGTAGAAAATTATACCTAAGATAAGCTTAAGAAGCTATAGTAAGAAGCCTAAAAGGGGGATAACCTATATTAGGTAATAGTTAAAGTAATATAGGAAGAGAAACACATATTCCTATCGAGTTTAAAGATTAAGGTATTAATAGGGGAGTGCTCGCTATCCTAGTCTAGATAACTACTATTCCGGGGGTAATAATAAGTTCTAGACTTAGACGAGCTCTATATGGAACTAATTTAGTAAATATACGACTCGATTTAGTATAGTTACCTAGGACGAGATATTACGGGCACTCTCCTTATATAGTAATTCTTTTAGCTAAATATATTAAGGTAGGTATATTAGTTTATATGAAACTATAATACTTATAGAAGAAATAAAGTATAGAGGGACTATTATTAGGGGTTCCTAAAGCTCCTCTCTATCCTGAGTCGAATCTAGTAAGAGATCTTAATTAATTTTATAGTAGAGCTCTTATTAAGTAAAGGGTATACTAATATAATAGTTATTATGGACCGCCTAGGAAAGGGAGTAATACTTGAGGCTATAGGGGATATTATAGTAGAGATAGTAGTAAAGTAGTTTACGAAGACCTACTATTATTAATATAGGCTCCTAAGGGCTATAGTATCTGACCGGGGGAAGTAGTTTATAGGAGTGCTATAGGGAAGGGTATATAAGCTACTAGGAATTACTCGATAACTATCTATAGTATATTACCCCGAGATAAACAGGTCTATAGAAAGGATAAATTAGATAATTGAGACCTTCCTCTATACCTTTATGGATTATAACTAAGTGAACTAGGTAGGCCTCCTACTATATACTAAACTAGTAATTAATAACCGGGACACTACTTCTATAGGGGTTAGCCCCTTCTTTCTATCTCACGGATACTATATAGAGCTAGTCTAGCTCTAGGATAAAGTTAGTAAGGAAGGCAGAGGGGTATTACTAGTCTAGATAATAGACGGTATTATATATAAGCTCTATAATACACGAGAATACGTGTAAGCTATAATAGCGATAGCCTAATAGCTTTAGGAGGAAGTAATAAACCAGAAAAGAGACTAAGCCCTAGAGTTTAAGGTTAGGGATAAGGTATAGCTTAACCTCTAGAATATATAGATAGATAGACTAACTAAGAAGCTTAATACGAAGTATACTAAGTATATAGTAGTAGAAGCTATAAGGAGTCATAGTTTTTAGCTTAATATACCTCCGGGAATTTACGATATATTCTATAATAAGCTCCTCTAGCTAGCTATAATAGACCCGCTACTATATTAGTCCTAGGATAACTCGTAGCCTTAACTATAGCTTATAGGAGACGAAGATGAGTACGAAATTAAGTAGATCCTTAACGAGAAGTATATGAGATATAGCTAGGGAGTCTCAAGGAAGTTACTTATAAAGTAGAAGGGCTACACCTGCCCTATATAGGAGCTATACTCTATACTAGAGGAGATATTAGCTTTAGAGGCTTAGGAAGAGAGTATTAGATAAAAGGAAGTTTTGCCTATATACTTACGGGGCTAGTATTCGCGGGTAAGGAGGGGGGTAATATAATAGGTCGAGACTCGATTAATATACTTAGCTAGAGAGCCTTCGCTTAGGTCATATAACCTTAGATATATCCGTAATTATATAACATGCCCCCTTTAGTTAATAGAGTAACCTAAGTATTACTTAGGGAGCTTAGACGCCTTAAGGAACACGGTTCCTATCCTTACTTCCTATAACGGCTAGCACCTCCACATAATCCGCTAGGGGCTAGGTATTAGGAGCTAGGGGCGAAACACGGGACTAAGCTAGGGATCTTGGTAAGACTCTCTTAAAGGTCGAGGGACTCCTCCCTTCTTTGCCCCTTAGCTTAGTATTTTCAATACACGAGATTCTTTGAACCTTGAGCCTCGACTATTGTATTGATCCCGCCGTGATATAATACTAAGCTCACTCGACCCGGCCTATAGAGGCGATAGTAATACTCCCGACAAAGGACTAGGGTACTACGTCCTTAGGGGGCGAAGACAGCTATACTACCCTTGATATTTGGTGTTCCTCCCGAATCTCAAAGAAAAGAAGAACGATAATCGGTTATGGTCCGCTGATTCAAAATAAAGAAAGACGATAGTTAGTACTATTCCACTGACTCAAAATAAAGAGGAATCGACGTCCTCTATAACCTGATTAACCTCGGAGCCCGGCCCTTAATTAGAATAGACAATATCCCCGTCCTCTATAACCTAGCTAACCTCGGAGTCGGACCCTTAGCTAGACTAGACGATACCCCTCGCCGACCGACGAGAGAGAAAGAAATAGCCTTACCCCTACCTAAGGAAGGATTAGTCCGGTCTACTGATCTAAAACAAAAAAGGACGATAATCGGCTTTAGCTCACCGATTCAAAATAAGGAGAGCTAACGATCGGTTTTAGCTAGCTGATCTCAAACGACTAAGACCCCTTTAGGGTATAGTCTTAATAGACGATATACCCGGACTATCTAGCTCAGACGACCTTAGGCTAAGTATAGAAACCTTCGGCGTAGCTAGTAAAAGGCCCTAGTGTGACGGAATAGAGGAATAGGACTTCGATGTTATAGACCGCTAATACTAGGAGGCCTAGTATAGAACCTTCCCTGATAATAACGTAAAGATACGATTAGCTAATAGGGAGGTATAGATTAGTATAGATACGCCTAAGATACCTGTTAAACGAAGGAAATTAATAGCTAGGGAAGACCTTATTAATAAATACTATAATATACTTGACTAATAAGTGGACTATAGCTAGAAAGCCCACGTTTATATTAACTAGTTGAATAATAGAATCGACGAATTAGAAGCGATTACTAACCGGCTTCGCGAAAAGGAGAGAACTACTTAGCTAGATATAGTGAAATAGAGGAATAAGTAGGTAGATATCTAGGAAAGTCGACGCTCCCTAATAAGAGAATTACCTAGAGGGTAGTACTAGGGCTTAGTATTACCGGGTTACGGTAATAGACCCCGACTCGTTAGAATTAAGGATCTAGCCCTATTTACTAGTAAGAACGACTATTAGATTAATGACTAGGTCTTCGATATAAGGAATAAATTAATATAGAACTCTACTAAGTTTAATAGCGAACCCCTAAAGATCGCCTATATAGTATAGCTAGTCGCTAGAGATACTAGGGAC
This sequence comes from Hyaloscypha finlandica, assembly GCA_021399475.1. Classification (NCBI taxonomy): domain Eukaryota; kingdom Fungi; phylum Ascomycota; class Leotiomycetes; order Helotiales; family Hyaloscyphaceae; genus Hyaloscypha; species Hyaloscypha finlandica. Next base: position 14,240 of record JAJTUR010000262.1, read on the forward strand.
CTTATATGTGATTAACTAGAACCTAGTTTAGTTAGATAAATCTCGTTAGTTAAATAGATCTTTAAGATCCTCTAATAAGCCTATAGTAAAAGTAAAGAAATAGAATACTAGGAGGCAAAGGAGGACTACCGACGACTTCGATAAGGAGATAAAGCGTTCCTAGTATTCTGGGCTAAATTTACTTATCTTATGACTAAACTAGGGAAATCGACGGACGACTAGTACGATGATCTAATAGATAAGATGAACCTAGAGCTACTTAAGAGCCTTAGGGATAAGAAGTTCAATATACCTAGGGATCTCGCCGAATAGTATATAGAATAAGAGAATAGGCTTCTCTTAATTAAGAACTAGTAATCTAGAGAAAACCGCCTAATAGAAACGATCCGCCGTCGTACTACTCCCTGGACTAGGAAGAGTAGTAGTAATTAGGGACTAGCTACTAACCTACGCCTAACGGAACTAATGACCCGACTAGCCTTTTCACGACTAAGAGAGCTAGTCTACCGGGAATTCGAGAAGAAATTAGAAATACCTAAGACGCTTAACTACTACCTATATAAGAAGACTAGCTATATTAAAAAGGACTACCTAAATGCCTATAAAGTCGCTTATCTTAAGGAAGACTATATAGATAGAATAGGCGAACTAGACCTAAATAATGTGGAATATAATTCCTATTTATCGTCTAAAGAGGAATCTAATAACGATAACTCGGGAAAAGTCTAGCTCTAGGTATAGAGGTAACTCTCCTAGAGTAAGAATTCTACTAAGAACTAGTAGACCTTACTTAACTTATTAGTAGGGAGTAGTTCCTAGTCGAATACGGGGTCTACTAGAAGGGAAATACTATAACCTTCTAGTACTTAGTAGATACTAGGGTAAATACGTATACTCTAATTAACTAAAAGCACGTCTGCCCCTTAACTAGAGTACTCTATATACTAGTATATATACTTCTAGATCCTATCCCCCTTCGAGGATTCAATAGATAACCTAGTAAGGCTATCTAGTAAGTCGTTATAGTAGACCTAGAAATCGACTAATACCTCTAGACCTAATAATACTTCTTATCTACTAACCTAGGCTCTTATAATATAATCCTAGGGAAGAAGTAGCTTACTAAATACGGTATACTACCGGACTACTAATAGGACTAACTCAGATAGCCGAGAGATACTATAACTCGGGTCCTAAAGAGGACGAGTATAGAAGAACTAGAGGGCAATAGAATAGTACCCCTCGCCCCTCTATAAGACCTCCTTACTCGGAAAGCTAAATACTAGGCTAGGAAAGAGGAATTAAACCTCAATATCATTAATATAGGTAAACTAATAGACTATTCTATATACCTCGTTAGTATAATAGCCTTCTAACTCAGTATAAAGGATCCTGATAATTACATTAGATCTATTACTATTAACGAGATCGACTATGAGCTAGAGAAACGAGATTAGAAACCGAGGAAATACCTATCCTTACTAATAGCTACTAAGTGTCTAAAAACCTACTTAGCTAGGTATTTAGCTTAAACCTGTGACCTCATATATACTCTCGATATAGATGAATAGGATACCCTCGGTAATACCTCGTTCTTTGACCCCGGTGAGCTATAGGAGCTTCGGACTATATTACCCTCCTAGCTCGATGATATAGCTAGCGCCTTCTCGAGAAAAGTAGTAGATATACTACTATAGTCTCAGCTATTCGACTATAAGCTCTACTTCAATGGACTAGATCCCTTAATAAGGGCAGCTTACCTCTATAAAATAAGCTCCCTAGAACTAGGAAAAATACGGGAGTACTTAATTAAGAACCTAAAGAAGGGTTTTATTAAGTTATCTAATTCCCTCTTCTCGTTACTTATCTTATTCGTTAAGAAAAAGGATAATAGCTTATACTTTTATATTAACTATCGCTAACTAAACGCCCTAATAAAGAAGGATTACTACCCTCTACCGCTTATTACTAAAATACTTGACCGTCTAGTAGAATCGTTAGTATTTACTAAACTAGATATCCGATATACCTTTAACCGGATCCTGATAGAGCTAAGCTCTACGGTATAGGCGGCCTTCCGGATAAGGTATAGTTCCTACGAACTAGTAGTTTTACTATTTAGACTCTATAATAGTCCTATAATATTCTAGAGATATATGAATATTATCCTAATTAACTATTTAGATAGCTTCTACTCCGCCTATATAGACGACGTCCTAATCTTTTCTAAGAATAAGAAGGAATACCGATAATATATCCGAATAGTCCTACGGAAACTCGAGGATACCGGATTATAAGTCAATATCCGTAAGTACGAGTTCGAGGTATTGAAGACGATATTCCTAGGGTTTATCGTCTCTAATTAGGGTATCTAGGTAGATCCTACTAAGACTACTATTATCCGGGATTAGGACCCTCCTATAACTAAGAAGGAGGTTTAGTCGTTCCTAGGCTTCTATAACTTCTACTAGAGGTTCATATAGGCCTATAGGCGGGTCTCTCGCCCCCTAAACCGACTAATAGAAAAGGATATACCGTCGAAGTTCATACTCGACGAGAACTAATGAGACACCTTTGAATACCTCAGAGAGTTACTTATCTTAGTACTTATACTACTCTACTTCTAGTATAACCGAGAAACCTGACTAGAAACCGACTATTCGGACCTAGTTACTATAGGAGTACTAACCTAGAAGAGTACCGAGGATAGATAATAGTACCCTATCGCCTTTTATTCTAAGGCTCTTAAGGACACCTAGCTTTATTACGAAATCCACGATAAGGAACTACTTACCGTCGTCTAAGGGTTATAAGAATAGCGGGTAGAACTAATTAGTCTACCTACTTTTCTTATTATTATAGACTATAAGGCACTTGAGTACTTCGGGACAAAGAAGCTCTTGAACGAGTAGTAGATATAATAGATAGATATCTTATTATTATTCCACTTTTAGATTACTTATTAGCTAGGTAAAGAGAATACGATTACTGATATCCTATCTAAGAAGGATGAGCTCACAACTATATAGAAGTAGGCTAAAGAGGCTAAAAAGACGTATATAGTTTTCTATCCTAGTATAATCCTCGCCGCTATTAATAAATTAGTCACTATCCCTCCCCCTTCGAAGCCTAGAGGAATTGACGAACTAATAGTTATAAACGAGGTTATATAGGTGAATCTTATAGATTCATCTTTAGAGGATAATCGAGAGAAGGCTTACTAGAAGACTAACCTATAGGAGATATCCAGAGATTACTTACTTTATAATAAGAAGCTTATAGTACCAGATAGCTATGACTACTTATAAACTAGACTCCTTCGATAGATCTATAGTACGATGACTATAGCCTACCCTAGTCGGAATAAGACGAAGATCCTAGTCAAACGGCTCTACTAGTAGCCTAGCCTCTTAGTAAACATTAACTAGTTTATAGTAAACTACTACAAATACTAGAGATCCTATAAGCTAAGGGATAAGATACCCGGCTTATTATACCCTTTACTAGTTCCCTTAAGGATATAGGACGACTTATTAATAGATTTCTATAGCCCTAGCTTAATGAGTAAAGGATATAACAATATCTTTATTATAGTCGACTAGCTATCTAAACACTATATTAGCTTACCTACTACGAAGAATACTATAGCGAGGACTACTACTAGCTTCTTCTACTAATATATCTAGTGATTCAGGGGTTCCCCTCTGACTATTACTAGTAATTAAAGCCCCTAGTTTATTTCAGACTTTATAGACGAATTATCGAAATTAACTAGGACTAAACTAAAGCTCTCGACGGTAGAACACGCCTAAACCGATAGCTAGACAGAGATTATTAACTAGATAATTAATATATGACTATGCCCCTTTATAAACTACTTTTAGGATAACTAGGTAGACCTACTCCCGGTACTTGATACTACGGGCACCGCCTGCCCTTACGAATCGACTAGCTTATCGCCCTTAATAGTTGACTATAGGTATGAACCCCGACTAGACTTCGATTAGATACTCTCGACTATAAAGTTCAAGATACTAAGGGAGAAACTAAATCGTAAAGAAGTATAGTAGTAGGCTAAGAGAATTGATATAGTAGTCACTTATACCCGATAATATATAGCTAAGGCCTAAGAACGATAAGCTAAATAAGCTAATAAGAAACGGCGAGAACCTAACTTTAGCCTAGAGGATATAGTCTATATGATTAAAAAGATATAGAAAACGGACCGACCTTTAGATAAGCTAGACTACCCTCTCGCTAGACTATTTAGAATCATCTAAATAGTCAGCTATTCCTATGAATTAGACCTCCTACTATCCTATAAGATATAGCTAATCTTCTATACGGATAGACTTCATAAGGACCCAGGTAACCCTTTACTTAGTTAGACGAATAAGGAGCCAGACTCAATAGAGGTAAACAGTGAACTAGAATAGGAGGTTGAGAGGATCCTATCCTCTAGGACACTTTATAGTAAACTCTACTATAAAGTAGAGTAAAAGGGATAGGATATAGACGACGAATAGTACCTTATATCAAACTTCAAGAACTCTACTCTAGAACTCCGAAGATTCTATAAGCAAAATCCTGATAAAGTAGGACCTCCTGTCTACTTAAACTACTAGATCAGATATATAGAGGAGGATAAGTTCGACGAAAACTACCCTAATAACGATAAACCCTAGTATAGGGGCTCTAGGATCTAGAGGAGGAGAAGAAAGAACTAGATATTTTCTAGGTTTTATCTAAATCTAAAACATATTCCCTTTATTTAGTTATATGATTTAGTACTACGTTCCTTCCCTATAACTAGGTAAAAACCTCCCTTTTATTATACCTCGATATATCCTACTACTAGAATAGCTCGTTTAGGGAAAAGTGAATCTATAAAGCTAAGATAGGAGTGAATTTATAACTTTCTACCCTATAAAATATCGCGAAATCCCTCTTAATTACCTTAATTCCTATAACTATATCTATTTCTACTACTACTAATACTATAACCTAGCTATAGATATAGCCTAAGAGAACGGCGATATAGGTACCTTACTAGATACTATATTATCTATTCTTAATATATTCTAGAAGCTCGGCCTAGATAGTAGTATTACTAGTACCTTAGCTTTATTCTATACCTAGATAATAGACGTCTATACTAGTAAATCTGCCTATATAGATACCGAGGGTAATATTATCCCTAGGGAGTAGGTCGAGATATACTAATAGGAAGAAGAAGACAAAAAGAATGCTCCCGCCGATAGAACCGATACTCCTACTAATAGAATTAATATTCCTGATAGCGGATTAGATATAGCTATAGATATTTCTGATAGCCCTAGCCCCCTACTTAATATAGAAATGCCTAATACCCCTCCTCTAAGAAGTGAGACCGACGACATAAACCCCCTTCCCGACGAAGTTAGAGATTAACTAGACGACGGAGCGGCGGATTTTGACGAGGAAGTCTATAACCCTGAGGGTTCCCTTAGCGGATTGGATAGTAGTAGTGATAGTCCCGCCTAGGACAAACCCCTTATCCTTCCCCCTAAGAGAAAGCTTATTATTCTTATTGACCTAACTAAGAATAAGTCCTTTGATCTCACTAGAGAGGACGACGAGAACCCCTAAGATATTAATCTAATAACTAAGAAGACTAAGAGCGATGTCCAAAATACTATAAATAGCTTCGGGAATATCGTTAAAACCCCCTCAAAGAACGCCAAGAAACCCTCTAAATCCTCTAAGAAGAAGAAGAGCGATAAGAAAGTATAGAAGGTCGCCCCTATACCCGAGAAACTTAAGCGGAAGAGAGTAGAGGAGAGCGAGGAGTCCGATAAGGAGGAATCGGCCGCCGACGAAGACGTAGGATATATTAGTAATAAATAACTACTCGCTACTAGCCTAGGACCCTATAATAAGCGCTAGAGCGAGACTAAGGTATAGTGAAAGCTCCTAAAAGCCGAGGAGGACAATGAATACCCTACTAATATCGATGACCTAGTAGAAGCTACTAAGAAGGAAGTCGGTAGGGACCTATAAAAGGGCTATATAGAGAAAGTTATGAAACTCAAAGTTATCGGATTCTACGACAAATGTGCCCAATTAGCCGCTGAATAGTAGACAAATAAGACCCTCGAAGAATAACTTAACGACGCTTTTATTAAGCTCGCTAAGGCTAATAAGATAATCGAGAACCTCTAGAAAGAAAACAAGTGACTAAAGGACGGCGCTTATAAGTTAATAGTCGATACTCCTAAGCCGAAGGCTAATACCCTTAAGAAGAAAAAGGCTAAGAAGTCCTCTAAATCAAAGCCTGACTCGACGAATACCCTCGATCTACTAGTACTTAACCGAGCCCGCCCGTTAGTAACCGTCCCACTATTAGCTATCGTATACGTAAGTATCCCAGATAATATTATCGAGGCTAGTATTAGTATGATTCGGGCGACGGATAAGGAGGATTAGTCGGAATATGCAGAAAACTAGGTTAAGCTAGTAGAGTCGAGACCACGATTTGACTACAAGTAGCCGCTTTGAGAGGACGAAACGGGGTAGATAGACGCGATTTTTTCTTTTTTCCTTTATTCTTTATATGAAATCATACCTTAAATAAGGGTATTTAGGATTTTCCTATAGGGGGGGTAATATGACGGCTAGTACCTCTATATAATCCGCCAGGGGCTAGGTATTAGGGGCTAGGGGCGAAACGCGGGACTAAGCTAGGGATCTTAGTAAGACTCTCTTAAAGGTCGAGGGACTCCTCCCTTCTTTGCCCCTTAGCTTAGTATTTTCAATACACGAGATTCTTTGAACCTTGAGCCTCGACTATTATATTAATCCTGCCGTAACACTTCCTTTTTCTCTTCTCTTTTCTCCTTAGAGAATTCTATTTAGTTAATCGAACTACTAGTCTTCTTTATATAAAGGCCTAGCCTATAATAGTAATGTGCCTTTACTAGGCTTATGAATAACGAGAGATTACGGAGGTTAAGTAGATTAAGGGAGAGTTGAACCTAGCTGATTTAATAACGAAATCGAAGCCTATAAATACCCTTAAATACCTGCTTAATATGAATATTATATAATTAGACGTAGAGGAATAGGTTAAACGTGGATAAGGTAAACGGAGGGGGTATATAGGTAGGAAATAGACATATTCGGAGGGAAACGGGTATATAGGATAGGAATATCGATAGGGACATATATACTAAGTACTTAGGGATAGTCTAGTACTAGGCCTATTCACGCTAGTTAGTTAATACGAGAAATTGAGGAATCGGGCGCTACGATTAGTTAATCGTAAGCTATAGTGGGTCCCTATTAATTAATAGGTAAGGGAATACGATTCGCAAGCTATAGTGAGTCCCTATTAATTAATTATATAGCCGATTAATTAATCGAATAGCCTATTGATTAATTATATAATATTGAGGTTTCGGGTATAAGGAGGCTAAAACCCTTCAGTTCTCAATATATAATAAATATATCCTTAAGACTAATAGCTGAAACCCTTTAGTTCTTAGTATATAATAAATATATCCTTAAGACTAATAGCTGAAACCCTTTAGTTCTTAGTATGTAATAAATATATCCTTAAGACTAATAGCTGAAACCCTTTAGTTCTTAGTATATAATAATATATCCTCAAAACTAATAGCTGAAACCCTTTAGTTCTTAGTATATAATAATATATCCTCAAAACTAATAGCTGAAACCCTTTAGTTCTTAGTATATAATAATATATCCTCAAAACTAATAGCTGAAACCCTTTAGTTCTTAGTATATAATAATATATCCTCAAAACTAATAGCTGAAACCCTTTAGTTCTTAGTATATAATAATATATCCTTAAAACTAATAGCTGAAACTCTTTAGTTCTTAGTATATAATAATATATCCTCAAACTAATAGCTGAAACCCTTTAGTTCTTAGTATATAATAGGGGTAAAGATACTTCTCTAGAGCTTCTAGATATGTATAGGGCCTCTACTCCCTTTTTACTACCTAGATATAGTTCATAGTACATAGTTCATAGCATAGTTTATAGTATAAGCACCTACTTTCTAAGCATAATTACTAATTCTATATACTTCCTAATTAATTACCTTACTTCTAATATATCTCTTTCAACTCTCTGTTCCTCTCTATCCCCACGTACACCTCGTGAGTATATATATAGGCGAGTAGAGCAATATTTTAATATTACTACTCCAGGGGCTCATTCTTCTGGTACTTAATTCTTGCCCTCCCCTATTACTAAAGAGCCTACTGATAATTGGTCCGCTGAAGACGAAGCTACGTGGGATTAAAGGCTTACTAAGGGGGGTAGTAAGAAAATTCTTACTACTAGGAAATATATAGATATTAGATAGTAGTTGCAAAATCCTGATACCTTACTCCCTAGTAGAATAAAGGCCGAGAAACGCTACTAAGCTAATATTAAGCACGAATCCTAGCTATATGAGCTTTAGGATAATTAGATATATCGTAAGGAATACCATAATACTTGCCTTAATGAGATTACTCTAGCTCGCTATACTCTCTACTATAATAATACCTTTGAGATCTTAACTACTATTCATAAGAAATTAATGTATCCAGGTAAGTACCCCTTGAATTTACTAATTTTTATACTAATTACTTATTTAATAGCCTTTAATACTACCTTTGAGTACGTAAGACGAATCTGGCATAGCTCCTCCCGTGACGACTACGCTTAGATAAGTACCCGCTATACTCACTGTAATAAAGAGAAGGTTTAGAAGAATACTAAGGGAGTTATACCTATCTAATCTCATTATCCTAGCGAGCGTATAGTTCTGGATTTAATGGATTTTCGTGTAAGTGTCCCTTAAGTCATGTGATTTACCCCCCTATATTCCTGTATTTCCTACATTTCCTACTTTTCCTACATTTTTAAGCTTTTCCTGCGATTTTCGCGATTTTCGCGATTTTCGTGCGTTTTTGAGCTTTTCCTACGATTTTCCTATGATTTTCGCGATTTCTGCGATTCTCGTAAATTCCGAACCTTTTTATCCACACTTCACTTCCTTATTATTAATATTAATACTAATATATTATAGTATGATCCGGACAGAGAATACACGTGGATCTAGTAATTGAAATGCTACTTTTCCAAGTTCGTATAGATCCGTGGGCTTAAGGCTAAGACTACGGACGAAGCGGCGGACGAGCTTATTAAATAGCTAAATAATAATAGATATATTTCCATTCTAGCCTATGATAATGGGGGCGAGTTTAAGGGGAAGGTAATTGAGGTTTACTAGAAGAGAGGGATAAAGATTATCCGTGGACGAGCTTACTATCCTCAATCACAAGGCTCAATTGAGGTAGCTAATTGAATCTTCAAGAAGCGGCTATGGGCTATACGAGCGGATACTGGTATCTAGTCGTGGATATAGTTACTTCCTTTAATCGTATGGGTGATTAATACCACAGCTATATCAGCTCTTCCTAAGGGAAATACACCATATGAGGTCTGGTTTAGACGGAAGCCACCTACTGATTTCTAAGGCTATAAAGAGACTACTCGCTGTGCACGTGCGGGAGGGGAGCTTGAGAGTGATAAGAATAGTGAGGGTAGAGAGGATAGCTTATTCGTTGACGAGGAAGCTGAATAAGAGGAAGTAGCTGAGGAGATAATTTTATCTGAACTAACTAAGAGGGTTGCGGAGTATATGAGAAAATAGAAGGAGAATATCGTAAAGAGGGCGAATTCTAAGGCTCTTGAGTATACTGATTAAGAGATTATAACCCTCTAGATCCTAAAGTAATATAGATTTAGTATAGAGATAGCTAGAATTGTAGTGAGAGTTCTGGAAAAGACTCCAAAGGTATGTGTTTCTGAGTATACTTACTCTTAATAAAGCTAATTAAAAATAGGGCTACCGCTTGACGACTAAGTATAGTGAGCTTACTACTCTCTGGTCGTATAGTGCCCTCAATAAAATCACCTCCTAATTGACTTATCCTGATTTACCTACTACTAGTACGGCTTATAAGAGGGATAAAATCACTCTCCCTAAAGCGGTAGTAAAGGAGAATAATCGAGGTTCAATTGTATTAATTTAGAAGGCTAGGAGGGCATCTATAAAGAGAGTAGCTAAGGAGTAAGCACGTGAGAATAGAGCTATTGAGAATAGAGCTAGAGGAGGAGAATCAGGTGATTAGGTGGAGGGAAGGGCACCAAAAAGGGCTAGGGTGGCTAGACGTGGGAGGCATGTATAGTAAAGCTTGATTTAGATATAGTATTCTAATATATACTAATCCTAAGACCTCAATATTACCCGATTAGGTAATCGGGAGCCCGATTGCTTAATCGGGACCCACTATAGCTTGCGAATCGTATTCCCTTACCTATTGATTAATAGGGACCTACTGTGGCTTACGATTGATTAATCATAGCGCCCGATTCCTAAACCGCTCGTATTGACTAATTGGCGTGAACAGGCCGGATTAGGAAATCTGTATATGAATAGGGGACACTGTTTTTCGTGCGTTTTTAGTACTTTTGCGTCGGTTTTTCGCGTTTTTCAGGTAGTTGCTAGTATTGGTATGGTTTCCCGGAGGTCATGTGATCTTATCACATGACCTCGCTTCCTGCATGTAGGACATGGGACATGGGACATGGGATATGCGGGAAACGAGACATGCTAGACACTAGTACTAATTAGGCTTAGCGTATTTAGGGATTATATATTAGAACCTCGATACTACGATCCCTACTTATAGAACAACAACTTCACTAACCTACGTAATTAGTATTCCACAACTATATGACAGTACTACGCGTTACTAGTGAACCGATAGTAATCTATATACTTAGATAATAAGGGCCTCTTATTAGGTGAGTAGATATCGCCTTACTAATTCCTTATATATATCACTAATTTATTTGTACTAATTACTTCCTAGTACTACTAGGTTTATAGTACTAATAAATTATTTATACTAGTAATTTAATAATACTAATAGTCTCTTAGTACTAGTTATTTCTTTATACTAAATACGTATTTATATTAACTATTTCTTAGTATAAATATAGTAAATTATTTATACTAGTAATTCTATAGTACTAATAGCTTCTTAGTACTAATAGTTTTATAGTATTAACTATACGCTTATATAAATAGTATTTTGGTACTAACCTAACTTTTATATTAGCTATTTCCTTCTACTAACGATTTTTCGGTACTAACGTATATTTTATACTAATAGCTTATTTATATAGACTAGATCTAGTAAGTGTTTAAGTATTCAAATATTCATATAATAATACTTATACCCCGGCTATAAGCGATACTTAAGTAAGTTAAAAGTCGGGTCAGGTTTACTTTTATAGTGAAATAAAACATAATTACGTAATATTACTAAATTATCTAAGTAGGAGTAAATCTAGGGGGTCTAATTTAACTCTCTTATATTATTCTAATTATAGGAATTAAGTAGGGAGCTAAATTAGAACCTAACTATTTAATGAATTTAGTACTAGTAATACTCTATATAAATGAAGTAGTATATAGAAACCAAGTAGTATACAGAAACCAAGTAGTATATAGAAACCAAGTAGTATATAGAAACTAAGAAGTATATAGAAACCAGGTAGTATATAGAAACTAGGCGGTATATAGAAATCAAGTAGTATATAGAAACTAAGAAGTATATAGAAACCAAGTAGTATATATATACTAAATTTTCTACCTAAGATTAGCTAGCTAGCCCCCCTAGATAAGTCAAGGCTTAAGCGAGCCTAATATAATATTATTAAGGCTAAGGCTCCTAAGGAGTTCTAAATATAGAATAGTAGGGCTATCTAGAAGCGGGTCGTAACTATTAACTAGATCTAGCTAGCTACTTCGAGGTAACTAACTCGGAATTCTGTACTATATATAATTAAAGAGCGAGTCTAGAACCTAAATACTAGCTTAGATTAAATGTAATATTTACAGAAATTTGATATAGAAATGTTTTTAATAGAAATGTTTTCATTTTTGATATTTATTATATATCGTGATACTTTAGAGGAAATTCTCTTAATAGAAGCTTCTCTTTATAAACCTTATAGACTAAATTTAGCTATATATTCATCTAATTAGAAATATAATCCTTTAAAAGTATAGGATACTATAGTCTAGAGTTAGTATAATATAGACTATAGGAATACTCTAGATATTTATCTTATTAGCTAGAATAGTTTAGGTTTTAGTATATATTTTTAGTTTACTCGAAGTTCTACTAGGCTAAATTCATATACTATAAGCTAAAGTAGTCCGAATTACACTTCTATAATCTAGACTACTTTAGCTTAAAGTATAAATAAGGTATATATATAATCTTATAGTATATTAAGGTATCCTACTTTAGATATAACTACTCCGAGGTATAGTATTTTAAACTAATATAATCAGAATTTCAGTACTCTGAATCTAAAAATAGTTTTAGGGTAAGCTTACTTACCTATAGAGTAGTTCGTTATACTATTTAAGGAATAAGTAAAATTCGGCTCTCTAATACTAGTATATCTATTATAATAGCGCTTAATGAATACTAGTATTAAAAAGGGAACAAAATTCGGCCTTATAACACTAGCGTATTTATTATAGTAGTATTTAAGGAACGCTAGTATTAAAAAGGGAGCAGAAATTAGTAGCTCCCTAACACTAATGTATCCGTTTCGCTAGTACTTAAGGAATATCGATATTAGGGATAAGGGTATTATTTAGCTCCTTAATACTAGTATATCTATTCTACTAACGCTTAACTAACGCTAGTATATCTATTTCGCTAGCGCTTAAGGAATACTAGTATTAAAAAGGGAGCAGAAATCGGTTCCCTAATACTAGTATATTCATTTCACTAGTGCTTAACTAATACTAGTATTAGGAATAGAGTAAGATTCAGTGCCCTAATACTAGTATATTTACTCCCTAGATACTAGAAAGCGCTAGCGAAAACGGATTTTTTAGCCTTAGGCTAAATTATTTTTAATAATAATAATTTAACTAAGAAGGTTAAAATATTATTAGTTCTATTTTATTAAGGATATTTTTAGTATTAATAATCTAACTAAAAAGGTTATAATATTATTAGTTCTCTTCCTTAAGCTAAAATATTTTTAATATTAATAATTTAACTAAAAAGGTTAGAATATTAGCTATAGAGAACCGAATTCTACTCTAGTCCTATTACCGGAATTAAATTCTAGTAGAGAAGTATAAAGCGAGAGTAATATTAACTAAATATACTAAGTGTAGTATATACGTGATATAGTATTTATTTAGTCGTAGGAGAGAAATCCTTAGAGAAAAATTTCCTAAGTGATTTCTCCCTAAATTCTAAGGCTCCTATGAGAATTCTCCTATAATATCTATATTCTTAAGAGTATTCTCTTAAGATCTCTGAGATTATATAAGAATTCTCTTAGGAGAATTATCTTAGGAGAACCCTCTTATAATATCTATAGCCCTAAGATTATTCTCTTAAGACTCCTAGGGTCCTATAAGCTATAATGTCCTAAGATACTTATCTTAGAAGTAATATTCTTATAAGAGCTATAGAAAATAATATTTATCCCTATATCCTAAGATATACCCTATTACGAGACAAATCTATAGTTTTAGAATCATAAATTTTTTCTTAGTAAGTCTATAAAGTTAGTATTAATATATTACTTTCTTTAACTATTTCTCCCTAAAGAGATTACTTAGTAATAAGAAAAAGAGTACTATTAATTATACTATCGATTATTTCAATTATACTACTAATCGCTGCTTCTACTATCCCCCCTTATTTAATCGCGAGTATTAATATCTTTTCAAAATTCGGAGTACTTAAGGAAAGGTCTTATTATAAAATAATATAGCTCTAAATTTTAAAGATACTTAGAGAGGAAAAGGATATAGTCTAGGAGTTACGCTAGTATAATAAGAGGGTCTATATATTTTAATACTTAGTAATATATATTAGCTTATATAAATTTTACTATATTTATACCCGGGCTCGCTATATTTTACTTAGTAACTACTTTTAGGCCTAGTTATATATATAGTATAGAATATTACACGTATAGTATAGTAACTTAAGTAGTAGTCCGAATTAAGTATAAGTCACGAGCTCTAACTTTACTATATTTCATCTGATATATACGACCCTTACTACTATTAAGAACTATAAGACTCACGAAAATTAGACCTGATTTAGGTTACAAGTTCCCGCGCCGAAATCGCTATACTCTCTGAAGATACTGAAACCAAAACCTAAGAAAGTGCTTTACGATTACAGTAAATGACTCATAGACTCTCAATCTTGGTCGCGGTACATTCGTGACTCTCTGCTCTACTAGTAACCCGAAATAGCTATAGTAGATACCGACGCGACTCCTACTCTAGTAGGAGAATTAGACGAGACTTAGGAACTCTCTATAGGTAAGGAAATTGAGTCAGTAGGCAGACTCTATACTATTAAGGCGATAGCTAGAAAGGGAAAGGGGCTCGTTACTATAACTAAGATTCTTAAGGGTATACGTATACTATTAGAGGTTCCTATATTCAGAGTTCTACGGGATAATTCCGATATCGAGGTTTTAGAGCATATCGTTATAAAGGAGGTAGAGTGCCTTAATAAGGACTAATAATATACTTTCTTTTACCTAACTAGAAAATAATATTTCTTAAGACAACTTTTACTTTTAATATATATTGTGGTACGGCTGGCCATACACTGTCGATTTTCGCGATTTTAGGTAGTTTTAATATTCTGATCACATGACCACAGACATGTCCGAGATCATGTGACTTTGGTATTTCGTATAAGAAGGCCAGAGTTCCCGTAGCTATAGAGTAATAATCATATATCACTTTCATACTTTGAGTTCTATGTACTTACACACTGATTTTGTACTACTTTACGTCTGCTTTATAGTTATTGTTTTTTGGTGTTTTTACTATTAGTCGATTTTATACTCTATAGCGTTTTATATAGGTTTTTGTCTTACTATATTTTTCCCTCCTATAATATACTTTAAGAGACCCGAAGTTCCTTATTAGGAGGACTCTAATAAGATTATATATACTACTATACCTTTCTAAGTAGTAACTAGTCTTACTAGACTAACCTCTATTAATGAAGCCTTATTAGGTTATTTACTATAGACTAACTAAATTATCCTAGCTAAATGAGATAAGCTCTTTAATATATTAAAGGGGGAAGTCTAATATTATATAACTAATACTTAACTTAATACTATTAGTTATACTATAGAAGCCTATAAGAGAGTTTTTAAAGATAAGGAATACTACTATAGTAATTATTCCTATATAAGATTCCTAAAAGAGATATATCGAAATCTAGAAGCTAAACCTTCTATTCCCGACTCTTATTATATTAAAGTAAAGATTTATAAATATTATAAGGATAGAGACTTTTCTTATTTAGTTATTAATTATTAAAGTAAAATTAAAATTAAAACCTTATATATTCCTTTAAAGACTAAAATATAAGATAATTATAAGCCTACTCTTATAGAGGAACTAGAACTCGACTAAAGTATAGATAATAATTCTAATAAAGAACTTAATCTACTAGAATCCTATACTAATCTAAGTAATCCTCTTCTTTCTCTAGAAACTAATAGTAAGCCTAGTTTATTAAGCCTAGGATTATAAAGAACCTAGAACTATCGAAGTCCTTTATAAAATCTTATTAAGCTAAGCTCACTAAGTAGACTAACCTTAGATATCGATACTACTCAAAATAATAAGTATAATAACTCTCTTAGGGAATTAGAAGAGGATATAGGCGCTTTATAAATAAATCTAGATAAACTTAATAAGAAGTAATTTAGGGAATAAGTAATCCTCTAACTTAAGAAAGGGGTTAAGGACTCTTATAAGAACTATAATAATATAGGATATATAACTGAGAATCTAGGCTAATCCTCTTCACTTATAGACCCCTCGCCTCTCTAGTCTCTCCTATACTTTACTAAAGATAATAAGGTAGAATAAACTTAAGATAAAGACTCTACTCCTAAGTTAAATAGTACTAGATATCTAACTATTAGTATAAAGGGTCCTTTACTAGTCTTATAAGAAGAAGAAGCTAAAAAGAAGGAAACTTAGAGTACTAAGTATAAGTATATATTCCCTAAAGCTAAAGGTACCTTAAAGTAAATAACTTATTCTTAACTTAGAATTAATAGTAAATTCACAAAACTCAAAGACTTTCTTAAGCCTAGCTTATAAAGAATTTCCTTTTAGTTTAAGATAATAGATTAGATAATTTCTAGATAATAGAGGAGATAATATAATATGAATTTATTTTCTTTCTTTAAGCTATTTATTTTATTTTAGTATCTCCTTTACTTACTTTTATAGGGTAAGGTTTTATACTTAAGATTAGTATTTCTTTTATAAAAATCTCTTTCTAGTAGGAATTAATAAGTTAAGGGCAACTTTTCTAAAGAAGAGATATATATAATAGAGATCTAGTAAATATAGAGTAGATTAGGTATTTATACGTGATTCCTTAGCTTCTCGCTCCTTTTAGTATTTAGCCTTCTACCTTTTTAATAAAGGGGATCTTAAGTAACTTAATATATACTTTACTTATATAATACCTCCTTAATTTATATATATACTTATTCGATTTATTGTTATATATTGTGTTCCTATAATCCCTGCTTTAAGATAGGGCTTAATTCTCTAAAGACGAGAGGTATTTTAAATTTAAGATATTATTAAATTTTATTAATAATAGTAAATAAATTTTTTAATAGAAAGACTAGAAATAAAAAGGATTATATATTAATATATTTTTATATAAATAAAATAATAAAATAAAGAGATAATTTTTAGGGGTAAGAATCGATAAGGTATTAATAAGGTATTAATACATATCGATACCTATAATACCTAAAAAATACCTAATACTATTAATACTAGTATTAATACCTTAGGTATTTTTACTAAGCCTAGAGAAATAATACTAATAGTAGTACCTACTACTCTAATAGCTTTAGCTATAGTTGCTTCCTACTAGAAGAAAACTAGAGGAAGGTAGTTATTAGGTAATCTAGAAAACGGGCTTGGGTTACCTAGTTACTAATGAGGTATATATTCTACCTAGTTAGTTAATCTGAGAGATTCCCCAATTAGGGGCCCTAATTACCTAATCGGGCCCTATAATTAGGTAATAGGAGGTTCCTTATAATTCGGGCTCCCGATTAGGGAATCGGGAGGCCTATTTCCTAATCGGGTAATATTTCAGTATTAGGAATAAAACGAGGATATATTAGAGACACTTTACTAATACTAAGCTTTACTCTCAAGCTCTCTCACTATGTCTAGGTGCCCTAATAGCTACTACCTTAGCCCTTTTTAGTACCCTTCCCTTTACCTAATTACCTGATTCTCTTCTTTCTCTAGCTCTATTCTCACGTACTTACTCCTTAGCTACTCTCTTCTTTGTAGATACCCTTCTAGCCTTCTGAACTAACGTAATTGAACTACTATTATTTTCCTTTACTACTCCTTTAGGGAGGGTGATTTTGTCTTTCTTGTGAGTTATACTAGTAGTAAGTAAATCGAGGTATACGTAGAGATAGAGATAAGCGAAGGGTTAAAAGAGACATAGTAGAAGTGAGGTAATTAATTAAGAGGTATATAGAATCAGTGGAATCAGTGTTTATACTTAGAAAATTAGTGCTTGTACTATGAACTATATCTAGAGAATAAGAGAGTAGAGGCCCTATATATATTCAGGAGCTCTAGGGAAGTGTCTTTACTCCTATTATTACCTCCTTTAATATCTTAAATTAATAAATTAAACTAGAGCCTATAGAATCAAAATATGAGGTGTGGTGAAGTAAAGAATATAGGGCTGAATGAGCTAGTAAATAGGGCTGAACGAGCTAGTAAATAGGGGGAATTCAGCTCCTTTAGCCTCGATACCGAAATATCGAGCGATTGGGAACCCGGGGCCCCGAATCCCTAATCGGACGCCCGAATCGTAAAGAAGCTACGATTTCCTAATCGTAGCGTCCGAATCGGGAATCAGGGCCCCGATTGGGGAATCTCTCGCATCAGCGAACCGGGTGGAACACATAGAAGCGGGGTTTCGTCAGTTTTGGCGCTCCGGGTCTAGTTCGCGAAACGTAAGACGTCAAGGGTAACGCTGCAGCATGATTGGGCTGCCAAGGTTGAGTGGAAGAGGCTAGGTAGGTGAGGCTGAGGCAACCTTTTGGTCAGAGTTTGTGCAGAGCCTCGTCAAGATCATCAGAAAACAGAAGGGGCGAGATCTCTCTCGCTCTCCTACGCGCACAAATCTCGCCCACGCACTAGAAGGGTTCACCCACCAACCGCCCACACCCCCATTCCGCCCAAGCCAAAATTCAACTTTAATATTAATTTATTAATTATTAATATAATTTTATACTTTGTTAAGTTTCAGTTAATAAATATACTCTTTAATGATAATTTTTTTTAAACAAAGTTTATTATTAATATTACTTATAAAACTAAGTTCTTATTTATATTTTAAGAATTTTGAAGTGATATTAAAGAATAATTAAAATAAGTCCTCTTATAAAAATTCTTATAATTAAGAGAGATAGTATTAGTAAATAACAGAAATCAATTTTGGTTAGTTTTGGTTAATTATTAGTATTATAAACGGTGTGAGAAAAATCGATTTTTTGGTTAGGCGGAATGGCGGTGTGGGCGGTTGGTGGGTGAACCCTTCTAGTCTTTGGGCCTACCACTTTTGGAATAATTAAGGCCGCTGACATCGACCACAAGAGTCAAAAATACATGAGAGAAGGGAGGTGATGCGACTAGCTAGTCGGCAGAGCGGATATCCGACGAGTCCCATCGCGAACATTCGCACAACGCACCCACACCCGCTCCCGCGCGAACGAGGATGGAAAAGATACTGATCTTGCGATTCTTCTAACTAGGGCTGGTTTTTGGTTACATTTACGTGGTATTCACGTACATAGATAGATTGATACCGCGTCGCTGCCCGCGCACTTAGATGCTTGCGTATGGCACGTGTCCAGCCCCTTAAGACCGAGTCCGTAGGTTATCATAATTTTCATCTCTCTGTCCTGTCAGATTGTGGCTTGGCTGATTGGTTGACTGGGTCTGAGTTAGATACGCACTCTACACAACCAACCAAACAACCAACCAAACAACCATGCCCCATCAAACCAGCTCCAGCTTTCGCCGCCGCCCATCGCGGAAACACTTCTTTATCTCTCTTCCCCAGAGATATCCCATTCCCACTCTCCGGTATTGATCAGCCCCATCCGGTCGAAGAAGCAAAACATCGTATGCCGTGTGCCACGGCTTGAGAAATCCGGCATTCCAACCTCCATCGACCTTCTCGACTGTTGAGACCAACAAAGCTGTAATCTCGCCCTGCAGAAAATCAACCAGGGACTGAAAGTCCGGATCCTCAAAGGAGCCCCAGCCACAGACAATTTTTGGCGCAGAGCGATGGTATATTAGCCTCGTTGTCTTAGGCTGATGTGGGTCAAAGCCGCTCTCCCCAAGTTGAGGCAGGGGCTTGTCATAGAAGTATCCCGGAATGTCTGCATTCTTGACCACAGCCCCGACCTGAACAGGATGGGTGAGTCCGTCCACCACAAGTCTCGACACTAATTCTGCGACATCGAACGGATTGCGGTCAAGCGCCGAAACAGAAATCCTCCTTGGGTCTCCTTCCTCCGGCTTGACGGCAAGGATAAGTTCCACAATTTTCAGATGGGGATGTCTCAGCTTTGAGTTCTTGGCTTGCGTGTCCCGCCAGATGACCGGCGTCTGCGTAGAGGCCCACGACCATGTGGGCATATTGGTCGTTCGAGGGTACGGTTTCTTGTCATCTGACGATTTCCAAAGAAGGCCGTGGTAAATGTCTCGTAGCCATATGCCGGATATATATCTATCCGGAGTCTCGACGCCTTGCTGGTCTGGTAGGTCCTCCCAATTGGGCCCCTTCTTTTGAAGCAGCTTGGAGAACTCTCTAGCGACACCAGACAGTGCCTTAAGCCGATCATTACCATTGGTTAGGTTGCGTCGGGAATAAGCTGCTACAATCTCGCACCAGAACAAACTGTTTTCTGCCCTCCCGAAGTCAAAGTACTGCTTGAGGAGCAGATTCCGGTTTCCCCTTTGCTCTCCCAATTCACCAAGCTCTGTCTTCGGGATCGCGGCCTGGCATTCGAAGAAGGTGCCAACAGGTGTGTAGCAAACAACTCTGCGACTCAATAACCATTCTTGGAAGACCCAGCCGCGTGTCAGGAGGTTGGCACGATGAACTGCTTCCGTGTATTCGTCATCCATGCACAAGAATGGATAGACAATATAGAAGTACCCTTGCTGCTGGCCTGTTGTGTCCCTATATGGCAAGCGCACAATTTCGCGCTCTATGACAACTCTGTCAGGAAATAGTCCATCAGATTCCGAGCCCGATGTTGCTGCGATGGTGAAGAGTGATCCCTGGTAATAGCGAGCCATCTTCTCTGATTCGATTTCCCAGTCCGCCAAATCCTCCTCCGCCTCGTTTTTACCATCTCTCGGCTGGATAATGCAGAGAGAGTCGATCCAGATGTACGGGATTCCTAGCCGCCTGGCCACCCCGATCGCGTCTTGAAATAGCTGGGACAAGTTATCCAACCCCCTCCCTTCCAGCCTCTCTGCATAGTTATCCAGAGTTGTTCGACACAGTCTCGCGGCTTCTCCCCAGCGATGGCTGAGAGTAAGGTATTTCCCCTTCCCCATTGTTTTTACTAGTTTCAAACCCTCTTCAGGTCCTGTCACTTCAATGCATCGGGAAGGGAGTAGAGCGTCGTTCGCGTCCACGCTGGTGCCAGACATGGTTTGGCGACAGGCTTTATGGCTGCAACATTCGTCCAGCCAGGCTTTCGTCGCATACACTTGGTCCACACTAGTCGGTTCACTGTCATAGTATCGGCCAACAATGTCACCAGTGCTGGCGGCTGGGGTCCCTTGAAGGGTGTCAGTACCCTAAATCCCTGGTATCGCACGCGAGGAATGGCTTCAACGAACCAGAGTCAGCAGCAACATGCAATCTAATCCTACGTCCTTTAACCTTTCCAAATAGTGTCCCTCGTAGTATTTCCAGACTGCATGCACGCAGCGGTGCCACACTGCCTCCATCAGCGTCAATCTCTGGCGGCTGACTAGATCGCTCAATCTCGAAATGAAGCCAGTCGTCCTCCTCGGGCGGGTTGTCTGCGCCCTCGTCTAGTCGGATGGCAATTTTGGCAAGAAGTGTGCAAAATGCGCATTCTGAAGCATTGGCGACGACGTTTTTCAAGCGGTAGCCTCGAGGTCCCTGCGTGAGAGCTTGGAAATCAAACGCCGCGCACGTCTTGCAGAGTGTCATGGTGGCCATGTACGGCAATGCTATTGTGAGCACGGAGATATTTTTCACGACAACCGAATGCAGAGGTTTGGTTACGAAGAACGATGGGGCGACTTGTCGAAATTAATGGGGCTCTATGATGAGCATGAGTGAGTGGTTGAGGTCCCCCCACGAGCGATTTCTTAGCAGCAAACCCCTTCAGCTTTCCTTGGCCGCTTTTCTTGGCATCACGCCGATGTATTACAGGTCCAGCAAATCAGCCACATATCCCATCTGAAATGCACTTGTCCCGCAGTCTGCATCAAGTGGCGTCAGGCTGTGGAGAACACAGCTAACTTAAATCCAGCACCCCGCCCTTCAGGCGTTCCACCAGGATCTGCATTTCGTCAACAACCCACAGTCACAATACCCTCCATCCCTTTCAAGAATGGCATATGTCATATTAAAGGCCTGGCAGAAAAGGCGAACTACCTTCAAAGTGCTCTACCTGTACAAAGCTTTTGGCGCACTTCTACTCCCTTTTTCTGGAATTCTTTTGCGTGACGCCAATAGCCGTGCGGCAGCATCTCTAGCAACTATCGCTATCACGCTGAGCATTTTTCTCTTGGTTCTTTTGGGCTTCGAAAGGTTCATCAATGTTAGATACATCACGAAAATTCCGCCATCTGGTGCTCGGCTGTCCCCAGCTGCCTTAATTCGGGTCTGTCTTGCTATTTACGGAGGTCAACTACTTCTTCTAGTTGCTATTCTTGGCGCAATAGCAGGAATCACAACAAAGAATCGGATTGGATACATTGCAGGAATTGCGACATCATGCTGTCTCCTCTTGTTATATAGCTACGGGTTTGCAATCACCTTTTCCTTCAGCAGGGCCCTACAACGGCACCAAGGCTTATTCGTCGAGCGCCCAGAGACGTACGAGCCATCTAACACCGCATTTCTTCAAATTCAACCTTATGTTCCCGACGCGAACCAACTAAACAAGCCCCTAGCAAGAGCTTTCGGCACTCAGCGGCAGACGCCTTTCCTGCCAGAGCGAGATGCACCAGAATACCAGTATTACCAAACTTGGACAGAGCACCCGTGGCTCTCACTGAGGCGAGACGAAGCTCAATTAGGGACCACCGAAACTAACCAAGACGTGTATGGTTTGGATCGCGCTGTAAGATTGAGATCGGAGCCTAGTGGAGGG
This sequence comes from Hyaloscypha finlandica, assembly GCA_021399475.1. Lineage (NCBI taxonomy): Eukaryota > Fungi > Ascomycota > Leotiomycetes > Helotiales > Hyaloscyphaceae > Hyaloscypha > Hyaloscypha finlandica. The sequence continues at coordinate 36,837 of JAJTUR010000262.1, forward strand.
GGAGCTGCCAGACTGCTAGACATGATTACATTGGCGTATCATCCAAATTGGAAACACCCAAAAGGTGTTAAGTCACTCGCCATTTGGTATAGTATGCTTGCTGTATTAGTATTAAGTCCTATCACCATTGGTGGCAATATTGCCATCGCCGCAGCAGCTTGTACTCACAACAGCTCCTCTGACGTGTGAGTACAACCCACATAACATTTAGACGGGGCACAAGGAACTCACTTCGGAAACAGAGGGAGAAAGGCTGCCGCCATTATCATTACAAGTCTCCTCCTTAGTTCCCCAACTTTTGGCCTTGCTATCTTCATACGAAAGCGGGTTTCGATGGGATATGTTATTTTTTGGGTCGTGACTGTTAAAGCGGCTTTTTTTTTTTTTTGCATGGCGGTTACGATCGCGGTTTCGGTCGTTGCGGGGACCACTCGCTCCTCTCCTGGCCACCCTTTTGTCGTGGCAGTAAGAGAATTAGGCCTCCGGCCACTCTTGATCTGCATATCTGTTCTCGAGGTGGCAATAATCGCTAGCCAAATAGTTCTTGCAGTAGTCCTATAGTATAACACTTTAACAGTTCCTCGGGTATCCATTTATTTGCTACTCCTACCCACTGTCATGGCTAACCTTAGCGACGTTGAGATTGTTGTTCAATTTGCCAAAGCAAAGGCCCGATTGCTACAAGCACAAACTTTTCCGAGGCGATAAAAGTTGATGGATTATCTTCAAGGCTTTTTCTGAGGTCATTGGAATTCGCTCACATCCGCCCAGTATGAGAGGGGATGACGGTTCGCCATTGTCTCCCAATTTTCAAAGGTAAAATCTGGCGAATTGTGGGCTGACATTGAAGCCTCCTTTCGCCGGCATGGTCTTGACTGGTGAGGGCGATATGGGGGTCAGGTTCAGCTCAGCCTGACATGGGCACGGTAGGTAAGGCTCGCCCTCTTGGCATGGGGAGGTAAGGTTCAGCTCAGCTTGGCATGGGCACGGTAGGTAAGGCTCGCCCTCTTGGCATGGGGAGGTAAGGTTCAGCTCAGCTTGGCATGGGCACGGTAGGTAAGGCTCGCCCTCTTGGCATGGGGAGGTAAGGTTCAGCTCAGCTTGGCATGGCAGGTCTCAACAAAATCTAGATTTCTTGTGAAAAACAGGCAAGATAAAGGTACGCAAACAAAGAAAAAAATATACAGTAGGAAGCGAAATCGGCTTCACACCAGCACACTCTATGATTTTATATTTGACCCACATTTCCAGTACGCTAGCGCTGTTACGGCTAGAGGTGTTTTAAGATCCCTGCATTACCTACCTCCCCTGCTCTGTGGGGGTCACATGTCCAAAGTGGATTACTGCCTGAGGGTGTAGCCCACATCAGCATTAGGCACAGATTTGAGTAGTCTTTCGCACGCATCAAGGCATTCCCGCTTTCGAGCGCCATTAACAGCTTTTATGACTTCGATATTATGTGCATATTAGTAGAGGTGTTACAGCAGCACCCACGGGATTCACCAGCACATGCCCCGTCCTTCGACTGTGAGACCTGCGATCGATCCTCTAGCAGCGAGGAGGCTCTGGAACAGCACCTGCAAGACTCTCGCATTTACTAACAGGATACGGAAACCCCTTTAGATATCTTTTCCCGCCCTTTCTTAACGTTTGATTATAACCCTTCTCTCCCACCAGCCACCCCGTAAGCTAACTAGAGAGATGCGCTAGAAAGCGAGCGGCACATTTAGTACGGTGCAGAGTTTACTATTGTTATGTTTTAGTCTGATAAGAGTTATGAGTCATCTCTCCTTTCTCCTTTCTCCCCGTCTCATATTCCCATTTACTTCATATATCTACCAATTGATCAATTGTCTGTGCTACTTGCATTTATGGACTGTTGTATAGCCATAGGCATGGGATCTCTGTATGTAGTCTAGTGCGATCGGTTCGCTTAGTCAGGATCTGAGGAACTTATTCCTGGAGATCTCATGCTTCACTATAGTCTTTTCTAGCCAGCTTTAAATTAACTCTTTTCTATGAGAAATACTACTCCCTACTCTGTGATCTTTACGTGTATTAGTTATAAGCCCGGCCTCGTACTAATAAGCTTCCCTTTAGTACACTACAGAGTATATTTAAGAGCTCATTTTATTAATTCCTTTGAAAATTATATACTTCGCTCTATATACGAGTTTCTACTAATTACTCGAACTCGACCTTAATGATTCTAACCTCAAAGTAAGTATAATAGAGGCTATAGTAAAGATCGTTATTCTCAAGGACTATACCTCTTAGGTGGACTAGTTTAATACTCGCTATAGTATAGCTAGAAACGAAGGTATCTAGGAAGAGATTAATATATTTATTAACTATATAATCGAACTAGATAACTCTCCCCTAGAACCTCTTACTATAGTAGACGAGCTTATCCTTAGAGTAACTAAGGATTACTATATAAGGTATTAGATCGAAATCGAGAACTAGGACAAGGATACTCGATCTCTAAAAGAGAAGGGACTAAAGCCTATATCTCTAGAGCCTATAATATTCATTGATATTCGAGAATATTATTTAGTGAATCTTAGAGACTATAAGGTAAAGAAAACTAACTAGACGAATAAGTAATTATACTATCGAGTAATTAGATAATAGCTCTATTAAATAGTTAATACTAAGATCCTTACGAATTCTACCCTAGGGCTTAAACCGAGTAAATAGAACTCTATTTACGAGATTATTAAAGTACTAGTTACGAAATACAGTTCTATAGATATAGCTCAGATTACTTTAGTATATAGAGTATATTAAGGAGTTCTACTATAAGTAAGTAGAAGAGGTATTAGTCTAAAGTACTAGTTTACTAACTAGGAGAAGATACTTAACTATACTAAAGCCCTTAAGATTACTAATATTGAGAGGACTCTAGTAGTAATCGAATTCCTTATAGTACTTTAGTAGAAAA
>JAJTUR010000263.1:0-38238 GCA_021399475.1 Hyaloscypha finlandica
TAGGTTAATTATTCTCGTAAGATACTAGTCTTACTAGATAGGCGTAGTCTTAATATAGATTAGCTAGTATAATAGAGAGTATTACCCTATATAATATAAGAGTAGTTATTAGAGGTAAGTAGAAGTATCCTATAATACTATAAAGCGTGAATATTAAGGGTTCTAAAGGTACTTAAGAAATGCAAGGGCTAGCTCTATAGTATAAAGTTCCTCTTAGAAACTAATACTAATATTCTAGTTATATAGCTTAATAGAGCTACTTTAGATCTACCTGGATCCCTACTCATAAGGTAGATTACTTAGATTAGACTATTTAACTTTAATATTAAATATATATCGGGAAAGAAGTATATAGTAGCTAATAGTTATCTCATTAACTATATATAATCCTAGAGATAAAGGAAGAGAATAGTAAGAGGAAGATATTAAGGATTTTATGAATACTTAGCTATTTTCTCTAAGGATTACTCTTATCTATATAGAAAGCCTACCTTACTTACAAAGTACCCTCTTACTTAAGTATTATTACTTAAGTATAACCTAAGCCTATTCCTACTTAGAAGGCTTCTATTCTATATACTACTAATAATATACTCGCTAGCTCACTATACTTAAATAGCCTATTAAATAAAGTACGGTAGAATATAGACTATTTAAAAAACGATATAGTTAAGTTTCTTATACGAGATTAGATACTTTTCCGGCGAAATCATAGTATGCCTAGGAGGGTAGTAGACTCTCTAGAGGAGCGGGAAGATATTAAGACAGTTATATATGAGGCTAGGGGTTATAAGCCTAGGGAAGCCACTTTCTATAAAATTACTAATTACTTCTAGTAGAAAGGGTAGTATTAAGACATGAAGACGTATATAAAAAGCTATAAGCGCTATTAATTTATAGCTTATATAAAGGTAGGTAATAAACTATACCCTACTTAGGTAGAGTTATTATAGTATAAAGTAGCCTTAGATATAGTTCATATACCTTTACGTTTAGGTAAAGATAGGCTTATATTAGCTTAGGGAGAAGGCTTAGGATAAGTTAAAGGGAGAGTACTAAAGAGCACTAATACCAAATCCATTACTAGGTTCATTTTTGAGGAGGTTATCTATTAATATAAGGTCTTCCTTAAGCTAATTACGGATAGAGGGCCTAAGAATAATAATACTATTATAAGTGAACTTATAAGTATATATAGGATTCATTATATTATTACCTCTGCTTTTAACCCCTAAGTTAATAGAATAATTAAGAGGGGATATAAGCCTATAGTTACCGGTTTAACTAAGGCTATAGAAAGTAGTATTAATAATTAGGTTTTCTACCTTCTAGCTATACTTTAGGTAAATTGAATTATAGCTAAAGTTACTACGGGTTATACCCCCTTTTACCTTAAAGGGGGACGAGAAAGTCTTTTACTTATTAATCTAGACTACTTTACCTAGAATATATTACCTTAATATGAGGTTTCTTCTACTTCTAATCTACTAACTATATACGTATAATAGCTAGAGTAACGGGATATAGACTTAAATAAAGTACTTTTAGTTATTCGCTACTATTAAGAGTAAGGGAAGGAAGTATTTAATAAGAGTTATATCTTAAGGCCCCCTAGGTACTTTTCTATTAGAGATATTATCCTCTTCTATAATACTAGATTAGATAATAATTATTCTATAAAGCTCTACTATTATTAGAAAGGTCCCTTTAGGATCTTTAGGGTAAGCTAAGCTATTAGTATATTTGTAATTACGGAGTTAAATAATACCCTCCGAGCTAGAACTATAGTTACTAGCTATCTCAAGAAGTTTATCTTCTAAGGTATAAGCTTAGAGACCTTATATAATCCACGTTACCGAGATAAAGGGATCTTGGAATAGATCTATAGCCTAGTTTAAGGAGGTACTTAGGCTTACTTAGAAGTATTATTTCTAGGTATAGAAAGGGGGGTACTAGAAGAAGAGGATATAGATTCAGGACTAGAAGATTAAATTATAACTTAATAAGAAAGGTAGAGAAGAGAAGAGGATATTATATATAAGGAGAATCGTGCTTATATTCCCGCTAGAGCTAGGCTTATAGTAGTTATTAGGCCTAGATAAGGAGAGTAGGAAAAATAAAGGAGGGGAGGACTTTATAAGGCGATTATTATATATAAGGGGGTTATTTCTTATATATAGAAAAGTATTTCTTATATTTAATTCTTTTAGAAAAATAGAGATATAAGGAGGATATAGGAGAGTAGGGGAGGATATTATTTTACTAATTAATAAGTTAGAAAAAAAGTAAGTAAAGAGGGAGGTTTTAGGTTAGCGCGAGGGTATTCTTTTATATATATAATAGTTATATATAGGAATTCACAGGGAAAAGTTAATAAAGTATACTAGTAAATAAGAAATTAACGAGTTTAATTACTAGAAGATACTATAATTATCTTAACCTATAGTCCTAACCCTTAAGAATAATAGAGCGAGAGGTAGCTAAAAGTAATATTCTTATTTAGCGCGATTCCATTAGCCTTATTTGCACCTCTTATACCTTTGCGATTACTAGAACTTAGTAAGGGAAGAGGAGGAGCTTATTTGGGCTAAGGAACTATAGGCTTATCTCTCTAGTTAGGATCTACTACTATTAGTACCTGGATTTAAGAGGGATTAGGAAGGGGGGATTTATATTAAAAGAATATCTATAAGGGTTATATCTCTAAAGGTATCTACTATAGCTATAACTAAGAGAACGAAATTCATAGTATTCCTTAAAGTAGGACTTATTATTCTAGTAGTTTATATAGGCTTCTTTACTATAGTATATAAGTCCGAAGCTCATTATAGCTATAGCTTTGAGTTATTAAGTATAGGAATAAGTATAATTACTATCTACTAGCTTATTAGTACTATTATCGCGAGTATTAGGAGTATAGAACTTTTCAAAGTAATTAATAACTAAGGGAGGGATAGTAAACTAATTAGTAAAGTAAGATAAGATCTAGGAAAAACGAAGAATTATAAGGTAAGAATTATATAGGAATAAAGAAAGATATACCTACTACCTATTTAACTTAATAATATTATCTTTAATTACTATAGGAAAGAGGTTCTTAGGTATTATATTATAAGGATTTTGGCTTAATACCCTCTTATTAATTTCTATAGAGCTATTATTACTAGGAGATTTAGATATAATATTTAAGGGATATAGAAGTCGGACATAGATAAAGGAAGGGTAAGGTTAAAGTTATTATTAGAAGAAGGAGGAAGTTAAGGAAAATAAGGAGGGAAGGCCTTTTAAGGTAGGGAAGTTTATCTAATCTTAATATAAGGTCTTCCTCTTTTGGAAGTAGCTATATAGGAGGTAATTCACAGGTAATTCATACCTATAGGTCCTATTATAGAAGGTATAAGATATTAGATAAAAGTATTAGATAAAAAGGGAGAGGAGGAATAGAAGTATATTTTCCTAGCTTACTATAAGAAGGATAGAGGATTCTCGAGATAGGAAAAAGGGAAGAATGAAAAACGTATAAAGAGTTAAGAAGTAAGGGCGAGGTATTAGGAATCTTATTCTAAGGAAGGGGAGGGAGAATATTAGATATCTAGGGGACTTAGAGGGAGAGATTAGACTTATTTCTTTCTAGCTATAAGAGTATATCTTCCTTTCTTTACTTTAAGTTTCTAGGAATTATAAATAGTATATATAATAGGAAGGGGAAGTATAGGGTTTCTTTCTTTACCTTAATTAAGGGATAATTAAGAATATAAGAGGGAAGCTATATAATAGGGTTTTTTATCTTATCTCATATCTAGTAATTACCGTCACGTGTCCTGCTTTCTAGGCTTATAGGTACTAGTTAGAGGGTTATATAAGACTTCTATTTATATATATAATTAGTTTAGATAATATATTAACCTTTTAAGCTTCTTATTTTTAATCCTTCCTACTACTTTACTATTAGTACTAAGAGTCTTTAGAGTACTACTTCTATTATTTAAGTCCTTACCTCCTATTCCACTACCCCCCACGTATTCAACGCCTATATATAGTCCGAAATCCATATAACAATTAAATCCCCATTACACTAGCTCATATAAAGAAGCTAAAGTCGAGTGTAGTAGCTACAAAATCCAAGAAGCGGCCTATTATAACACCTACTATTACTAATAAAGCTAGAAGTAGTAATGAGATAAGCTTAGTAAACGAGTCAGAAAACAAGTAGCTCCTAGGTAAAGTCGTAACTAGGAGCTAATAGAGGCTATAGCTTTAAGGGAAGCTTAAGAGAGTTTTGAGAGTTTAATAGATAGAGAGCCTTTTATTATATTAGCTTTAATTAATAGCTATACTTTTACCGAAATAATAATTAATACTAGCTATCTCTCTAATAGACTTTATAACCCTCGCTTTACCTAAAGGTATAACCTCACGCGCTTAAAGATTATATATTATTAAGTTATAGATATTAATAGAAAGCTTATAAATAAGATAAACGAAGTTATAGCTATTAAACTTAACCTAGAAGGTTATATATAAGAGAAGGCGTTTTTATATATAGTACCTATTAGCGACTATAATATAATCCTTAATATACCTTAGATCCGAGTATAGGATATATGAATTAATGAACTACGATTAGAGATAAAGATTATATTAATTAGTATTATTATACGAAGTAAGACTATATTTAGTGAGATAGAAGAAAGGATTAATAAAGCGATATAGGTTTTAGTAACGTCCTTTTAATATATCTAGACTTATAAGAGGAGATAAGAGCTACGATAAATAACTAAGAAAGAGACGAGAGTATTTATAGCGAGTATAGCTAATATTAATAAAGTACTAGTTATAAAACGATATCCGGATCTAAAGGAGAGGATACCCGCATACTTCTATAACTAGCTAGATATTATAGACTAAAAGGAAGCTAAATAATTACTACCTATAAGAGGAATTAGGGTTAACTATACTATTAAGCTAGAAATAAATAATAATAGTAGAGAAAAGGAAGTCTTATAAGGACTACTATATAAAATATTAAGGGACGAGTTATTAGTATTATAGAAGACGCTTATAGACTTACTTAATAAGAGATTTATATGAGTTAGTAACTCTCTAGTAATAGTACTAGTCCTTTTTGTAAAGAAGTCTAGAAGAGGACTATAGTTCTATATTAACTATTATAACTTAAAACGGATTATAAAGAAAGACTACTACCTACTTCCCTTAATCTATAAGATACTATAGAATATTAATAAAGTAAAGTAGTTTACTAAACTCAATATTATTACTACTTTTCATAAACTATAGATCTTAGAAGGAGACGAATAGAAGACTATATTTCGGACTTACTATATATTATACGAATAAATAGTAATACCTTTTAGACTTATAAATACACTAAGTACCTTTTAGAAGTATATAAACTAGGTATTATAAGACTACTTAGACGAGTTCTATTTTATATATATTAATAATATCTTAATATACTCGTCTAGAAACTACAAGGAATACTAAGAATATATAAAGAAGGTCTTATAGAGACTCTATAAAGCTAGCTTATAGATTAATATTAATAAGTACGAGTTTAAAGTCTAAGAGATAAAATACTTGAGGTTTATTATCGAAGTAGGGAAGGGACTATAAATAAACCTAGAAAAGATTAAGGTAATTATAGAATAAGAGGCCCCGACTTCTGTAAAAGGCGTTAGGAGCTTCCTAGGGTTTACTAACTTCTATAGGCGATTTATTAAGGATTTTTCGGATCTCGTATAACTACTTATAGATTTAATATATAAGAATAAACGCTTTAACTAGATAATAGAATTAGACGTAGTATTCCAATAACTAAAGGCTATATTTATATCTATACTAGCCCTCGCTTAGTTTAACTTTAATTAGGAAACGCGTATTAAGATAAACTCCTTTAGATAATATATTAGTAAAATATTATAGTAACTCTTAGCTAAAGAGATATAGCTCCCGTATACCTTCTTTTCTAAGAAAAATAACCCTATAGAGTATAACTACGAGATCTATAATAAAGAGCTTTTAGTAATTATCCGTTATCTAGAAGAATAAGATATAGAGCTAAGAGGTATAGATAAGTTTAAGATACTCACTAATTACAAGAATCTAGAGTATTTTATAATAGTATAGAAGCTTATAGAATAATAGATACGCTAGTCTTTAATCCTATTACACTATAAGTTCTAGATTAGATATATTCCTAGGAAAGATAATAAATGAATAGACGTATTCTCATAACGAGACTAGGACCTACTAAGGAATACAAAGGACAATTACTTAATAGATTAATATATATAACTATTAAATTTAAAAGTACTAGTAGTGAACGCGAGTGTAATTACTATACTTATAGAGACCTAAAGAGTTCGTATAATAGTAGATAATACTATAAGAAGTAATATTACGAGGGATAATACTATAAAGGACAATGCTAGGAATAATAATACTAAGGGAGTACCACAGGTTAATATAGAAACACTACTAGAACTAGTAGGTATAGTTATATTAGTTAGAGAATTACTAGACGAGATAGCTAATTAGGATACTACTATATAGTAAGACGATGAATACTAGGTAATATAGAAAGTAGTCGAAACATATAAATATAAGATACTACTAGAATATAGGTTAAAAGTCTTAATTATAGAATACTTAATATTACTACGAGGGGACCTACTATACCACGAATAGAGATAAGTATTATCTATAAGTAACTTATAGACCCGGATTATCTAAGGAATCCATAATTTAGTAATTAGCGAGTACCTTAGAAGAGAATTAATATATGCTTTTAGAGTATAGTAATTCTTTTAGCTTAGAATATTAAAGGACATATAAGACTTTATAGATATATATAATAATTATAGATAGAATAAGTTATAGTAAATAAGATAATAAGGGTTCTTAAAGCCCTTACTAATACCGGAATGTATTTAGTTAGAGATCTTAATAGATTTTATTATAGATCTACCTAAATTAGAAAGTTATACGAATATAATAGTTATAATAAACCGCTTTAGTAAGGGAGTTATTACTAATAAATTAGATAACTTAGAGGCCGAGATAATAACTAAGTAATTTATACGACACTATTTCCTATACTACTTCTTACCTATTATAATTATATTAGATAGAGGGACGTAGTTTATAGGCGCCTTATAGAAAAGAATATATTAGATCCTATAAATTAAAAAGCAACTATTAATAGTATTCTTACTAGAAATAGATAGATTAATAGAATGAGCAAATTAAGTAATTAAGGCATTCCTTAAGAAATACGTGAATTATACCTAAGATAACTAGTTATCTTAGTTATCTATAGTAGTATCTATTATTTATAGACGAGATGTAATATTAATAGGACTTAACCCGTTTTTCCTCTCTTACGAATAGTACTAAGGCGTTTTTGAAAACTTTATAGACGAGCTATTATTAATAATAATAATAAGGGACTTACTAGTCGTTAAAGTAAACTATATCTTATAGAAGCTTAAAGAGCTACGAGAATAGGCTTAAGTAGTAATAGCTACTACCTAAGAAGTATAGGAGAAGGCAACGAACTAGGGCTATATCTAAGCCCTTATATACTAGGTTAGTAATAAAGTATAGCTAAGCCTAGAGAATATTATATTAGATTAACTATTAAAGAAACCAGATACTAAGTATACTAAGTATATAGTTATAGAGATTATTAGTAGCTATAGCTATAAGCTAGACACATTACTAGGAATCCACGATGTGTTCTATATACGGCTACTTAAGCTAGTAATAATAAACCTACTATAGGACTAGGTACTATACGAGCCGTAACCGCTAGTACTATATATCGACGATAACGACGAGTATAAGGTTAATAAGATTATAGTACAAAAGCTAGTAAGGGGAGGTAAATAGTAGTACCTCGTTAAGTGAACTGGTTATATACGACTAATATAGACCCTAGAGTCTATAATAGAAGACATATTAGTACTAGATTAGTAGTAAGAACATATATAAATAAGAGACGCTATAGTAGGAGGACGACTAGTATATAAACGCTACTAGTATTTATAAGGAGGAGGGTATTATAAAGGTTAGAACCCGTATTAGCTATAGTATAGCTATAGCGAGTATCTAGTATCTAACGCTAGTATCTATAGTAACGAGCGATAGCAAGTTAGCTAACTTATATACAGAACGGCGCACGTGACGTATATTAGTTACTAGGCCACTAACTAGTATTAAGCCTAGATAACGCATTTATTTACTACTAGGTTATACTATACTTTTACTCTTCTTTATATATTTCTTAATAATTTAATCTAAGCCTAAGCTTTAGTGTTTTCCCTAACTTGACCTCTTATAATACCTAATACTATTACTACTAATTTTCAAGATATCGTTCTTTGTAGTCTATATTAGAATATACTTCTAACTCACTTCTATTAAGTTATTAATTAGTACTTACGCTTACCTCTTAACTAGTACTTATAAGGGAGTAATACTAGTATTAGTATTAGGATTTTCTAGGATTTGTCTAGGTACTCTAGGCTTATTTAAGCAGGAATTAGACCTTTTTAGGATTAGCCTAGGTACTATAAGCTCGCTTAGGTGAGAACTAGACCTTTTTAGGAGTAGTTTAGGCTTTCTAGGTAGTTTAGTATACTTATTATACGGATTTTAAGGTTTTAAGAAGCGCTAGGAGTATTAGGAAAAAGCCTTAATTATTACTACTAGTAAGCTAAGCCTTAGAAGTAGTATAGAATTAATTTGCGAACTTCTCTTTATTACCCCTACTACTACTACTAATATAAGAATACGCTTACTATTATTACGTGAGTACTAGTAGCGCTAACGTGTATTATTTATTTATACGCTTATATAATTCTAGCTTAATATATCTAGCTTATGACTCCTAAACTATATGTCTTACTAGGACTATAGTCGCACCCACTATTAGACTTTAGTACCTACTAAACCTAATATATAACACGAAATACTATATACACACGTGTAATAGTAGTAGTAGTAGTAGTAGTAGTAGTTTACTACATTCTAATGTATTTATAGTACTAAAAGCAGGCACTTTTTTACCCTTACTAAAATTTTGAAGTTCTTTATTACATAGTAATAGAGATAGTAGTAGCACAGGCTATCTCGCTTATTTAGCTTATATAAAAAAACTCTATTACTATATAATAGAGTACTATATAGTATTAGGGTATATAGATGAGAGCATAGATATTAATCGCATGAGTACATTAAGTATAAATGAGAGGAAAGGTAAAAGTACCCTTTAGGAGCAAAAAATTCTAGGAATTAATTAGGTATCATTTGTCTAGTTTACCCGTAGAAATGTATTAAGAATGCCAGCCTAATTAACACCGGATTCGCAGCCGAAATAAATAATACATAGTGGAGGGAAGAAAGGCCTAGGTTGTATACCTCCTCTTGACCTCTCCACTGGTAGATCTGCAATTAGCGTTCTCCACTACGCTTCCTAATACCACTAGTCAAGCTAATGCGGCCTTTAATACAACTGCTTCCACCGGTCTAAGTGATAGTATCGACGATATTTCTGATTCCACCCTCTAATAACTCGTTCAATCCATCTTCAAGATCCTCCAATGCTTCCCTGCCACCGGTCATATACCTTAGTACCCCAAATACATTATGACCCGCAAAAAGCGGCTTTCGTTGGCAATTACACCTTCAAGTTGAATTTGTGCCTGAGCAGTCACTAAGCGGTCACATCTACGATAGCCAGTTTTTTGTGAATAGGTTTCTTATAGGTGTAAAACTGCCTCAGCCAAGTTTTGTCCAGGTCATCGACGTATAGGCTGCTCGGCGCAGACGAGTTCATGATGGACATGGGATTTTTGGGCCCCAACCGCACAGACTTGTCATATGGCTCCTTCACGGGGGCGAGTTCATGACGCAGGCCTAAGATGTGTCCAATCTCGTGATGGAAAAAGTTGACAAGGTGATCAATGCTGCTAGGCTCAAAGAATAACGCATACACGTAAAGCTTTCGTTTCCCGGCCCCGCCCCTGGGAAGAAGGACTTTGCATACGTCGGGCCAAGGCCGCCCGGTGCACCATCACTGTATATCATTCTCAAGAGCCGTAAACGCCAACAGACTCATTTTCCCTCAATCAAATTCTCTTCTCTCCCGAATAGCTCTACACGATCTGTCATTTATCTGCACCTCACCTCTTTCTCTGCCTTTTTTTTGCTAGAGAGCGATGTCAGCGTCGGCATCAATATCTGGAAGCTCAAGAATATTACCCTTCTTAAGTCGTTTCAATGACAACCAATGGTCATCAAAAGCGACCTCGCTCCTTCCCGCCCTACCCGTGTTGCTCAAGCATTTAGAATCCCGCAGCGGAGAAGGAGCGGCTTTAACGCTCCGTGGAAGAAGATGGGGAAGTCCAAGGACCGGTGCAGAGCAAGGGGGAGGTCCAGAGATCTTTGAAGAAAATCCCCCACAGGGGGAGGGTCCTCGCGGCGGAGAATCCTTCGGTGGTGGGGTCGGAGGGTGTTCAGGCCTCGGCGGTGAAGGTTGGAAACGGTTAGCTCTCTGTGGGGCAGACGGCTCTCGTATAGAAGAATTGGAGCGTCCAACCCGAAATCGAGAAAACAGAGGTACAGACCTCAATTTGAGAGAAGGGGTGCTCTCAGAGCTCGCCGGTGGAAATGACGCCTGCCGGGGAAAGGTTGGGATCTTCAGGCCCAAGTTGTGATCCAGTTCATCTTCTTCCCATTTCAACTTCAGACGGACCTCATGATGGTCTGCACCCCTTTTACCCACGACCGTCTTCTTGCACCAGTCTCGAGCTGCTTTGCGGTGGAGCAGTCGGAATACAAGAACATATTTTTCACTCTCGCTTGGTCGTATGCATACTAGATCTGCAGAGGCTTTCAGAAAGACGGAGCTAGGCTCTCTATCATCGATCCTCGCCGATGGGCACTTCTTCCAGAATGCAATAGCCCTTTCCTTCGTCCGCAAGTCAATCTTGACATCGCCCTTCTGCGCCGACCCATGGCTTAACACACAGAAGAGACAACTTATATAAACCGCCATGTACGTTATATCCTGGCGTCCGGTTTGGCTACCGTGAGTGTAAGAAGTGCTCCGATCCTAGATGAAAGGACAACAAATATTGATCACTTTCCTGATTCGATCTTGGAACTGTCGCTGTTGTCAAGGATGTCTTTTTGCTTGCTTGGCGGCAATGATGCCCAAAAGAATCGATCTTAGAAGTTTTTACACCACTGAGTCAACAGTGATCGGTTCTCATATTAAAGATGGGTCTGATGGATGTTGCTGACAGCGAATGAGCCGCAGGGCGGGCCCTTGGCATAGTCAGCTGGCAAGATGATTAGGCCAGCCTCTGCTCAGTCCACAGTAATACGATTTACCTTTAATTTCATCGTTCTTCGATCTCATTGGCTCACCACCATGCTATTTCTTCCCATAAGGCAGTCTTCTTAGAGGCGTGAAGCAGGTAGGGTTGAGTCAGCTGGAGTGATACGCTAGAATCGCCCTCTCAGCCCAACGCAAAAGGCTGACCTTGAACCCGCGCGCGTCGTGAGACAAGGTTGTGTGCTTGGCACTTTGCGCCACTTTTTAAGACAGGGTATGGTGGCCAAACATTCTTATGCGCCGAATCCCAATTTTCGCTGCCTCTGTTGGCACTTTTCATTTTTTGGGTAGTTGGGAGCTGTTGGTAACTTTCCACTTCTACCACGCATATAGCTCCGGGAGCTGGAAATCTATGAATCGCTTTGTCAATATCAATGCACTTTTTTTGTTTGGACGCAAAAGGAGCAAAAGAGAATCACTCTGAGATAACATGCAAGACATTAAACTAGAGAATAAGCAACGCTCGACTCCACAGGGGAGTATTCGAACGGCTTGGACACCGCAACCGCAAGGAGCTCCCACTCAACCCAATTCTCCAAGAGTTAGAAGTGACCCAACTATGAACACAGCAACTCAGTCCACTCGCCGGGATACTCACGATTTCAATCCTACCGGGTGGGTGCTCAATCATCATAAGGACAACTTTATTCTTGAGCTCAAAGACCCAGAAACGAAAAAAAGCGAAGGAGATGTCGAAAATCCAAGCACCAGAGCTGCCAGCTGGTCATCGCGTCGGTTCAGAGTCAATTTTGCGCAGCTGCAGAACATGCGGATGCGCAAGCTACAAAGCAGACTAGTGAAGGATGCTGTTAACATGTACTTCACTTCTAAAGAGCCTGAACAGTGGGAAGAAACACTCCAACAATATAGTAAGCATTTCCCTCGAGTATCTTTCGTATTTAATTTAAGCTTCGCTGATCCTTTCAATGCAGCAAAAGCATGCCAGGACTACGACTACATGACCGCATGTAGCAAGCGAGAAAGAGATCCATTCTTGGCCACCGGGGAGTACTGGATTGATCACCGCGTCATACAACGTGCCATGGAAAGCGTACCACGAGAATTCCGAGACGGCCCGTTCGACATCATCCAGTCAATTCAAAAATGGCGGTACGAGGACGACACGTCCACCATAGGCGGTACTCGCAATGCGAGCAACAGAAAGTTAGCGACAAAAGGCTTTTACAAGAGGCTACGAACAGCTGCTATCAGCGGCGTGTTCCTGCTGGGCCCTATGTGGTTGATGGCTCTGCATCATGAGCTTCATACGGCGCTGGTGTCAACTACTTTAGCCGTTGCATTGTTTGGATTTGGAATGTCATGGTTTCTAGAGAAAGAGTCAGACGTACTGGCGAGTACAGCAGCATATGCGGCTGTTCTCGTGGTGTTCGTGGGATTGAATACGCCCTCTACCTAGACCTCATCTCACAACAGCTATTCTCTTTTCAATCATTATTCATATTCGAGAAACTAAATAACGTTGTCTTGCCGAACCTATTAGAGTATTAGCGCTTCCCAGTATTCCCATACGGTATGAAGCGTGGTGCCTCGGCCACCATCTCCAATGGCCATCCCTATCTACTCTCTTCAACATAAACATGGTTAAAGTGGGTAGAAAGTACCATAAACCAACATTTTTTTTAGGCTCTCACTAGTTGTGTAGTGATTTTTGCTGTGGATACCCGCCATTAGGTAGTGTCCCCATGAATATCTCAAGGCTAGTCCCTTAGATCATTTAATTGAAGTACTTTCGCTAATAGTCTTGTAGAGTCCACTACCCTTAAGGACGTTAAATAATGTAATTGGGCATAAGTAAGTTGCGTCCAAAAGTGGGTCTAAAGGTCTAATCAGGAACCTAATTTGGAATTCTACTTCTATAAGATCATGAAATCGTCTTCTTTTACTAGGAATTATAATATAGAATAAGACAACCAGATTGTCATTGATTGCAAGTATCCTTACTACGGTCTAAACTAACACCTCTCTTATAATTGTCGGCGGAGAATAATTAGTAGTGATCTTGTATTGGTCTGACGCCAGGCCAAGATTTCAACTCCGTTGCTGGAAATTCTCGTGTCCTGTCCCATTCGTGCTTTTTGTGCTCTCGAATGGGAGAAAAGAAAAGTACTTCTCTCACCCCGTCCAAATGACACAAGATACAAGCAAAGTTTTCCCTGCCTTGGATGTGAGAGACCTTGCAATGACAGGGCCAGGCTGCTTCGCATTAGTTAGGTTAGTCAGACTCTCATTGTGGACGAAACAGCCAATCTTCTCCTATCAAACTTGGTCCCCCGTCAACGTAATCGTGGCACGCACTTCCGCTCATTAGGCGTGATGATCCCCGCCAAACTATTACAGCGATATTAGTAATAATCGTCTAAATCGTATTTTAAGCGAGGGCGAGGAAGGGCACGAAAAGGGTCGAGAACACCAAAACCACGAAATTATTTTCTATGATTTCTTAATAATAATAGCCTTAATTAAAACACTATTAGGCTTAAATTAATAGGGGCATTTGGGGTATTCCTTAGCCTAGAGAGTTCTTTGGCTAGGAGTAGATTAATTATATAGTTTAGTAAAAAGCGATTTTACTCCTAATTTTGGTATAAAATAGTATTAATTCGCCGGCTATAGTCCTAAATCTTATTAAAATAGTCTAAGATTTTAGAGAGAGTAAGGGGGTATCTAGGGCTTTCTTTAGGTAAGAGGGCTCTTTAGCTAGAAATGGGTTAGTTATATGGTTTAGTAAAGGGCGGATTTTACTCTTAATTTTAGTATAAAATAGTATTAATTCTCTAGCTATAATTCTAAATCTTATTAGAATAGTAAAAGCTCTTAAAGAGAGTAAGGGGGTACTTATATAAGTTATTTAAGCCTTATAGTACTAAGCCTAGAAGTGTGGTTTAAAAGTTATATAGAAAAGTAGTTAGAGGGGTATAAAAATCGAAAATCGAGGGGCTAGGTTTAGCGAGGCTAGGCTAGGCTTAGCGCGTGAGGCTAGAAAATCGCATTTTTACCTAATCTTAAATAACTTAATAATTATAAGTCTAGGAGGGGACTATAGTAGCTTAAATTAATTATACTACTACCCTTATTTATTTTAATTAATATTATAGAGTTTTATTAATAAATAGTAATATAGTTAATATATATTTATATTAAGGGTATATTATTTTTATATTCCTATACTTGTCGCTTAAAATATAATTTAGACGATTATTACTAATATTACTATAATAATTATCTAAATTATATTTTAAGTAATAAGTATAAGAATATAAAAATAATATACCCTTAATATAAATATATATTAACTATATTACTATTTATTAATAAAACTCTATAATATTAATTAAAATAGATAGGGGTAGTAGTATAATTAATTTAAGCTACTATAGTCCCCTCCTAGACTTATAATTATTAAGTTATTTAAGATTAGGCAAAAATGCGATTTTCTAGCCTCATATACTAAGCCTAGCCTAGCCTCGCTAAGCCTAGCCCCTCGATTTTCGATTTTTATACCCCTCTAACTACTTTTCTATATAACTTTTAAACTATACTTCTAGGCTTAGTACTATAAGGCTTAAATAGCTTATATAAGTACCCCCTTACTCTCTTTAAGAGCTTTTACTATTCTAATAAGATTTAGGATTATAGCTAGAGAATTAATACTATTTTATACTAAAATTAAGAGTAAAATCCGCCCCTTACTAAACTATATAACTAACCCGTTTCTAGCTAAAGAGCCCTCTTACCTAAAGAAAGCCCTAGATACCCCCTTACTCTCTCTAAAATCTTAGACTATTTTAATAAGATTTAGGACTATAGCCGGCGAATTAATACTATTTTATACCAAAATTAGGAGTAAAATCGCTTTTTACTAAACTATATAATTAATCTACTCCTAGCTAAAGAACCCTCTAGGCTAAGGAATGCCCTAAATGCCCCTATTAATTTAAGCCTAATAGTGTTTTAATTAAGGCTATTATTATTAAGAAATTATAGAAAATAATTTCGTGGTTTTGGTGTTCTTGACCCTTTTCGCGCCCTTCCTCGCCCTCGCTTAAAATGCGATTTAGACGATTATTACTAATATCGCTATAGCGAATCGAGCCTGAAAATCAACCCTCGATCGACTTATTAAATATCAACACACGCATCTGCCCCCCAAAAATAATTCGAAACGGTATATGGTTTATGGGGTTACTTCTTACAAAGGTGTAAAAATTTCAGTTGTAATAATCGTGGGAGCTATTATAGAAAACGTTGGTTTTTGTGCCAGATTTTGGTGCATTACGACGAAGCGGAGGCGTGGGCGGATGACTGGACTGGACGCCAACTTCCCAGGATCACCTCCTCCTCACGATTTCTTGCAGGGCACTAGCGACGAGACGATCACCTGCAGCTAGTAAAGAGTACCAATCGCAATCATTCGCTCTCATCATCAACTGCACGAGGTATTTGCGCATCTGAGGCCGTGTTGAACAACAGCCCATATTTCTCGTAATCTGCCTGCGGCGTCCGTCGAAAGATATTTTAGATGGTAAAATAAGCAGCCACAGGCGTGGACAAGGCGGAAAGAACAGTGCTGTCTCTTCCGATTTCTGGTGGAAAGCTGTTAACAAGATTAGGGGTGCCCAGTTCACATCTCTCCTGTCCATCAGATATTGAGATTTAAGCATTACGGGTGCTAGATTGATTGTTTTCTTGAAAGGCTTCTGTATTACCAAATGTTGACAAGACGAGCAGAGTGTGGTGGATGACACATAGGGAGAGACTCGTCGCCATCAACCAATACATGGATGACGATAAGGTCAAGATTGTGTGCGCTGATGGCGCTGTGCGGGAAGACCCAGGTAACACGAGTCCCCATATATCAACCGGCTCCAATCAAGGCAGTGGGATCAACGAGCCCCCCCGCAGCTTTCACCTTCCAGCCGGGGACCACTTTTGCTTTTGGCCGAGGGAATACAAGTTTGTGGTGTGTTAATTATGCAAGAGTCGCCCGAAATTCTAGGCTGCATATGCGTCTGGATATGAAAGCGGTAGTGGAGCCTCATTTCTCTTATCACCACCAAAATGAATATATATTGTCGCTGCTTGGGGCTACCATGGGAGGATAAGAAGACAAGAATGTGTCAGAATCCACAAGCACGAGACGTTGAATTGTTCTAGGGGAATTACTACTAACTCTACATTTCTACCTAGAGGAGCAAGGAAACTATGGCTCAAGAAGCAGATTTGTTAGCTGACTTAGCTGTGCTTAACTATGAGAAATTGGTTAAGAAAGACCCAGCTGAAGCTTCCAAGCTTCTACATGCCTGCGAAAAATGGGGGTTTTTCTACTTAGACTTGAGTTCTGTCACTACTGAGAACTACAGAAACATTGTCTCAGCGTTGAATCAGGGATCGCAGGAATACTTTTCTCGCCCCTTAAAAGAAAAGATGAAAGACATGAACAACGATTGGGAGGTATTCAACATCTGTGGGTGAGGTAATCCTAACAAATAAATTGGATATCTGTTGGCTGATATTGAACAAGATATAAACCTCGCGGATTAGACAGTGGAAATGTGGAGCATAAAAAGGACGGCTGTGAGGGACTGAGAGTAAAACCACTCCAAACCTAATGACCAGAGCTAATATAAGAAATTAGATTCCTGCCGACCTTTGCTTCATACCCTGGAACAATCCGAAACTTCGTCGCATCGAGGGTTTGAGTGCCGAATGGGAGACATTTATGCAATTCATTGCAGAATCGCATTCCATAGGGATAACAATACTTGAGAATCTTTCAGATGCTCTAGGTTTGCAAGAGGAGGACAGATTCGAACATCAACACCGCACGGAAGCACCTTCCACCTCAACTGCTGTCCTGCAATACTACCCATACGAGCGCGATCTTCCTGAGAGTACAAGCGCGGGTCACTTCACACACACAGACACTGGCAGTGTTACGATTCTTTTCAACACGAAGTGGGGTCTGCAGGTGTGCTCTCCGGACGGCGATCGATGGGAATACGTTCCACCTTCCGGGAACGACGTAGCAATTGTCAACATCGGTGACGCATTGAAATTCATGTCTGGATACAGGCTGAAATCCTGTCTTCATCGAGTCGTCCCTTGTTATGGAAAGTGGGAAGACGGACCGAGATTCGCAACAATATTTTTCCTGCGTCCAAGCAATGATACCGAGCTCACAGACACGGAAGGCAATCGTTGGAAGGCTGGAGATTGGTTGAATAAAAAGTTCTTGAACTACAGAGCTCCGCATATTGAGCAAGAAAAGACTGCGATTGCCACTGGACGGAAAGGGTTTGTTGGATTATGGGAAGAGCAAGCAAAAACGCCGTTGTTCTGACATAAGGAATGTTTCGAAGAGGATTCCGAAGTTTCGTATCTCCTTGGACGTTAGCCACTCCTATCTGTACTAGATTATGACTATGATGTATATTTGGATCTTTATGCACTTATTTCCCAAGAGCTGATGTTGAATGGTCTGAGACGAGGCAAAGCATCGCGGCCTACGTCGCAATGTCTTGACGACTCTAATATAGTATGAACTTGGATCTGCTAGGCAAGCCACGGCGGCATTAAATCTTCTATCATATTCCGCATGGCCGACAAAAAAACCAAAAAACCTGGCATATGCTTCGTCGAGGCGATCAGGCTCTGTAGACAAGGTGGCAAGACGATTCAGACTGCAGAGACATGGCTTCCCCTTTCTGGACTGCAGCTCTCGCCGCTTTAACACTTGGTGGCAGGCTCCAAACTCAGCCTCACGCGGGACGGGATCAAGGCAGGAGGAGGTGTGAAGGCTCTCAACTGGCTTACCCTATTTTTCAGAAAATGCAAGTTGTTCTCGAGATGATATAGTGTTTTCTTATCGATTTTACTAATAAAACATCAGCGAGAGCTGTTCTGAATAAGAAACGATCCTAGAGTTACAATCCTCTAGGATTTTTAGGTTTGT
Organism: Hyaloscypha finlandica; assembly: GCA_021399475.1. NCBI lineage: Eukaryota > Fungi > Ascomycota > Leotiomycetes > Helotiales > Hyaloscyphaceae > Hyaloscypha > Hyaloscypha finlandica. Next base: position 18,396 of record JAJTUR010000263.1, read on the forward strand.
CCTCGACCCCGCCGCATCTCACCGTGGTGGAATACAAGGCGGCCCAACGTAACGAGCCTGGTCGCATAAGTCTGTGTTTTTCAGGCTAGTTTAGCGAGCGCACCTCCCAAATTCAACAACCCCACCAATATGCCCACTACCCCCTCACCACTCGTGTTTAACCACGCTCTAGGCTTTGAAATTGCTACAAAACACAAGGAGGCGATATGGGAGCTTTATGGCTAGAGATATGTCAACTACGGAGCTAATAGAGCGTTATAAGCTTGGTAAAACTACGATTTATTGTGTTTTGGGCATATAACGCTCCCCTACTATGGTCGCCGAGATAAAAACAATGGTGCTAGAGGAATGGGATAGGATGCCACAAGATTAGATAAATAAGTTGATTTTAAGGCAGGAGCATTGGGTTTAGGTGCTAATGGAGCGTTACGGGTGGTCAACTCCTAATTAAATATAATATGGTCGTGAATTGATTGGGGCGAAGTGTGCCTGATAGCCTGAAAAACACAGACTTATGCGACCAGGCTCGTAAGGTTACCTTAAATTGCCTCGTTTTCTTCGCCAACCATGATTTGAGTCACGACGCTCATATAAAGAGCCGCAAATCGCGGGAAGGCGGTCTTTACCCTTACCGAACGCGCATTCATCCTAAACAAAATTGAATTCAGCAGCGCCGTGAACGATCTTAGCCTCGACAAGACCAACATGGACGAAGGCGCTGAAGCGCACGACCCGGCGAGCCTCCTGCCGGCTGACTTTGTAGTGCCGCCGTCGTACGTCGTCCAGGCGCTCAGTGATCGGTACATCCGAGCCTCTGTCCTAACAGCCGCGCTTGAGTCACTGTGGCCGGGAAAATGGGAGGTCGTGGTAGGTGCTCTTCTTGTGTTGTTGCAACCAATCTGCGGTTCTATCGAGGGTGGGTTATGAGTATGCGGTGTTTGTGCAAGACTTGTCGCCTAGGTTCTTTGTAAATTTCGCGCATGGAAAGAAGCTTACCATCCTACTACAGACGAAGCTATCTTACCACGTCGTGATTCTACCACGGGTGCTCACTAAGGTAAGCACCTGAACTCTTCGATCCTTAGCATTAATCGTACATTTCGCTAAGACGTTGGCGAAGGCTGAAATCAAAGCATTGCAAAAAAAGAGCATGAAGGCTGCGACGATTTGAAGTATCAGGTTGGGTTGTAGGCTACGCGCAGAATCGGGCGCAGTCTGCAGGCAGATTTCGAGGCGGCCCACCCCAAGGGCTGAGGGGCTGTGTTGCGCCCAGAGTTGGTGGATGGACGGCTCCTCGGCGATTGGTCTGGGTTCTGTTATTACGACTTGCATTTATTTCTAGCTTCTAGCGTATGAGAATTCAAGATTCTGTCGGGCTCTCTGAATTGTGGCATCTGGCTTTGGTGTGAAGGGGAAGAGTGACTGTGCCGCTCTGCTAGAGTTGGTCACTTTTCAGCGCTGCGGCCCGAAGAAAGAACGCCTGAGCGGTTCGCCATCTGAATCGGCTTTCGTGCAGATAGGCTTATTCGGAGTCCTCCAGCCTGAGCTGAAACCGGGAGCGGTCACCAGGGACAACATTTCCCCGGAATGGTCTTTAACAGCGCCAGCATGCTGTTCTGGATTTCGTCGTTGTCTTGGCTTCGGTCGTATGGATTGTGACTGCGATTCCTTCAAACGATTATGACGCCACAGGTTGCACGACGACCGTGGCCCGCTAATCGGCGGGGGACTGTGTTCCAAATTGATGCGGAGTCCCTGCTAGCGGAGTTTACGCGTGAGGCAGAGGATCTGTTCACCCAAGACGATGATCTAGATGTCACTATTATTGACATGAAAAATGGAGCCATGTGTAGAAATATCAAGTGTACAAACATGGATGAAATTCTGCAGTATATCCAGGTACTTTATCCCCCATGTGACGATCTATTTGCTCAACTGACCCCCCAGCAGACACCGAGAGAAAAATTTATAACAACCATAATGTACCTTTATATTATTCAGATGTCATTCTGAAGTTTTGCTGACCTCCCATTCTAGACAAATTGGCCAGCCATATTCTTGGGGGGAGCTCGAGATCTCAAAGAGCGCCTCGCAAGCACTCTTCACACATCTAGATGTCTCGCCAGGGTTCTGGACTGTACTAAAAATGTTTGGGAGCAAGGAGAATGCTGAACACGAGTCTCTCGGTGGCTTTAATGAAGGGTTGTGGAGCGATAACGATGCCTCTTTCGGTGAGTTTGGCACATTGTTCTCAATTCCATGTTGGCATGGCTGACACTTCTAAGAGTTCTCTTATACAGCAAAGCATGTCGAGGAGCACGGTAGAACAGGCGTTTATGATCCTTGGTCAATCCGACAAACCGGCGTGTACCATAAATACGATGCCGCAGAGAATCGGAATACATTCATACTACTGAACCCGAGCACGCCTCTCACCAAGCGATTTGAAGACAAGGATCCTAGCACACAGGCGCTTGGCATCCACTGTCTGATTTTGAGTGCGATGACAGAGCGTTGGGTTCATTACCTGGCATACCTTGAATTCCGGTGTAAAGATATTGTAGGTCACTGCGCGAAAGCTCCACATTTCCCTTCCCTGGTCTGATCTTCGGCAGAGCAAGAAAGCCATACTCTCGAATAACCCCCATGGCGATAGTCGGGGATTCAGTGTGCAATTTTCGGATGCTCAAAGTATTCAGAATCTGCAAGACACTATAATTCGCGTTTCCTACATGTTGGAGCTCAATCTAGGTATCTTTGAGAGTGTTTTGGCCTCGCCAGGACTTTTCGAAGAGGTTGAACCCAACCAGAATGTCCCGTACTCGACGAAATCCATTCTTTCGAATATATCGACTTTGTTTGCACAGACGAAAAGGTGTAAGGGCCACAGCGAGAGCTTGCTAAGAAGACTCGATGGAAGTTCAGTCTTGGTGAGCCCTGTAATTCTGCTTGTGAAAGTCTAATCTAACTGGTGCCTGGGCAGATCCGTAGCATTCTCGATGCAAAAGCGCTAGAAACCCTGCAGACTAGCAGCAGGACAACAGCTGAGCTGGCGTCTCTAGCTCGTGAAGACGGGAAGAAAGCCACCCAGGATGCCAGAACCCTGAACACAATCACGATATTAGGCTTCGTGTATCTCCCTGCGAGTTTTGTGGCTGTGAGCTTGTCTACTTGCCTGAATAGAATTGCGAACTAATTGTTGCGTCCGGGGTAGACTCTTCTTGGAACCCAATATATAACCATCCATAGTGACAACCCGAACGGGATGATCTCGCTGCATCTCTCTGAAGAAATGTGGATATTCTTTGTCCTCACTGTTATCCTGCTCCTGATCACCGTTGGGAGTTGGCTTTTATGGGAGAGGCATAATCGTCTTGCTGATCGGGCAGCGGTGGAGATGTCAGAAATAATCGAATAATCGATCTCAACGCGACTTCTTAAGTTCCTCCTGTCAATGTGTAGATTGCACTGCGGTTGCGACCTCAAAAGCGACAGGTTGGCCTATATACGTTGCTCCCTCAGAAGCTACTCGAATATTGCGTAAGGCGTATAGGCAGTTGGGGGGAAGTTTTTTTCTTTGGCTTTACGGTATCAAGCTGGGGTACCGTGCAGGATTTCCCTTGATCTGTTCCAGCCATCGTGCCTTCTCGTGCTTGTAAAGCTTGTAGAAATTATACGCATCTGTTGCACATTAATCTAAAGCTACACAAAGGCTGTGACAGCGCATCTTACCTTCTGGCAAGTCAAACTTAAGTTTGAGGGATTCTAGCAAGACTTGATTTCTCTTTTCCACCTCGTACAAGGCTGGGTGATACATCGGAATGCCCGGGAATTGGCAGCGAGAAGCTAGTATGATTGCGCTAGGGAAGTATTTGCACTGCTTTTTGTCCATTGGCTCGAAATCTACATCGCGCATCCTCAGTTGCTTCATGTCTGGCTGGTTGACGATGTGACATTCTTTGGCGACTTGGAAAAGTCAGTTTGTTAAATTTGATGAGCACGAGATGTACATACATGGAAGGATGATGATACGGTCTTTGCAGTAGATCACGACTCTTCCTCGTGGCACTTGTGCTTCCGGATTTACTTGTCGATTCGCTCGTCGGTTCTGCGAGGATCCCAAAGGAGAAAGGCCCGAACGGTTCTTCAGATTTCCTAATCAGCGATTACGCTTGCATTATTTTCAATCTTACTCACATTGGGAAGAGATATCGGGAGCCTCTCTACCCACAGTTCAATCCACAGAGGAGTCAACCCCTTGCTATTGCACTCCGCTTCAGTCTTAGACCTGCTTGGTTGAGTGACCCAATTCACGAATTTCGATACCGGCTTCTCAAAAGGCGCATAGTACTTATTTTCTTCGAGAGCGACGATCCGGAATCTAACACCTAACGTCAGCTCGCTGCTTTGCAAAAACTTTTCGGAGAAGATCCTCTAAATTTAGCTAACTATTTAGAGTCACGTATCTACATTGATCGATCTTGACCTAGTTCTCAATATGTCCAAAAGAGAAGAAGGGGAAAATGGCAAAGAGACTAAATGAGATATATTTGTCGCTTTCAAAAGTCCGAACTTTTGAGACATAGTGTCCCTCCCATGTCGAGTATGGAAGGGGTAGAAGTCAAGGACCACTCTACTCACCTTTCTGATATTTTGTGGCCGATCAAAGCCATTTGCATTTTCCGAGCTTCTAGTTGAATGTATCAGTCTTGCGCGCTAAACTTATGAAAGCCAACCCACCTTTCTCATTTTGGACAACAAAAGATCCATCCTGCAATGACACGGCATATTCATCCCTAACTGAGGAAAGGGCTATCTCGTAGGCATTGTTCTCAACTTGCATAGAATGATGAGAAGGCAAGATAACCATCATTTCTTGTCTCTGATCTGTCATAATATTAGATCTAGCTCATCACCACTCCTGTTCAAAGCTCACTAGATACTGGGACCAGGGGTGTGCCAACCCAGATCCGGAGTCGGTTCCCGCTGTTCTCCAGGATTCGAAGAGGAACGCTTGTTGATTGTCGGCCCTGAGTACCACGAGGATAATAATCCACTTGCCTGGAATCTAGTCAGCTGAGTATTAAATTGATGGATCTTCTGGGGAGGATGACCTCAGATCAACCAAAATTTCTTCATCCTTTTGCTTCACAGATTCAGCTGTAACTTCGTCGTCCTTGGGGGATTTCATCTTAAATATTTCTGCCATCTCCTCCACAACCTGGTCGATTGGTATGCGCCTTTTCATCTGAGGTTCTAGCATCCTCACGATGAGGGCCAGTAGCTTCTGGACAAACTGCTGGCTATCTCTATCTTGGACCGCAGGGTCTTGCAGAAGTGCATCCATCCATTCCACGATATTTGGCTTGACAATGGCATCTGAACCCAAATCAGTGTAGAATCGGGCATGGGAATGGCCTTTTTCCTTCGTGAATCTGACATGGTCTAACCCCTTCTCTGGGTCTAGCAGCCCATCGACACCTCTGATAGCATACGCAAGTACCTCCGTTACGATTATACCAAGTGACCACACATCATATGCACGATCTTGCTCATTTTCCAGATATTCTGGAGGCGCATAGATATCCGTCCCGCCGGCTCCGTGGATACGGCTCGTCCCTGCAAAAGCCTGCTCCACGAATCTGGTTTGACCGAAGTCGGTGATCTTAAAGACATCTCGGTGACTTGGACCCGAGTTGTCTATGAGAATGTTCTGGGGCTTGAGATCTAAATGATAACCGAATATAACATTGTCGGGCTCATCAGGATCTGGAAAGTTGATGATCTTGCTAAGTGCATTGGTAATTCCCAAGACTTGTTCCCAGAGAGTGTTTTGACTTATGCGTACGTGCTGAGGTGCAAGCCATTTGGTATCTCGAAGGTACTCGAAGAGGTTTGTCCTCGCACAAGGAAATAGGATATTAAACTTATCTCCAAGCTGGTAGGTCTTTTTGATTTGGACCAAATGGTCGTCTTTTAGCGCCGCGATCTTCTCCAGCGCAGTTTTCTCTTTGCCAAATTCGTCAGCATCCTCACCGATAATCTCTTTGCGCGCAAAGACCACCGACCCAGGGGGGCCGCCAGAGACCTAGACGAATGTAAGCACACCATTACTGTCGTGAACTGAGTTCGATTAAATCTTACCAGGCTAGAAGCAACAGGAATCTTGCAATAATATGAGTGGACGTAGACTCTGGAAACCCTGCCATAGCCGCCACTGCCTATGGGTACCTCGTCTAGAAAGGGCAAGATAGTTCCCTGCTCATAGAGCTGAAAGCTGCTATCATCAAAGGTAGGCGCTGAGAATTGCCATTTGTACTGTTGGAACGTTGCTACAAGCTGCTCCCGAGATCTCCGAGGCAAATGGCCGAAGTATCGGTCCATCAAGTCCCATGTCGAGAGGTACCGCGGCAGGGGAAGCGATTTAGAATCGAAGGAAATGAGAAAGGTCCCGATAAGGAGAGGATGACGCAAGAAAACAAGCAGCGCAAAAATGCTCAGCGTCGCGTCTGTTTGCAGGATCATTTCCGCTTTATACTGTGATGGGTGTGCGGGCTTGATGTTGACCAAGTGTTGCTGGCAATCCTTGCAATCATGAAAGAGGATACTCTTCACATCGTCGATAGCAAAGATGCGGCGGAGATCCCCAATAGGATAAAATTTTTTGTGCAGATCTACCGACTCCCGTTTCCCACTGGCACGGGTCGTGTCTGGGACCGCGGAATCATAGATGAGGTCCTTGTAGTGATTAATCAGATCCCCGTGGCACTCCCTAGTGCTCTGGATGGGTGGCGGTGGCATGTTTCGTGAAGACCAAGGCTGCGCTCCTTCGATCACTGTCAAGCAAGCCTGCGGCCACAACAAGCTGAAGCGGCAGCGGGAGCGGTACATGTATTGTATAGATTTCGACCATGATCAAAAGCAGCTTCGAGAGGCGAAGCACCGTGGCGGAAGGATGAGGCCGTCTACAATCGAAGACTGCAACGCGGATGTTGGGTTTTGCGTCCACTCACTTGGCAAGGCTGAACTGCGCTGTGCTGCGTGCGTCCGCGACGTATGGTTAAGGTTAGTCGGGAAGTGGAAAAAGTGTGGCAGCGCTGCTCTACATGACGGCAGCACGCTTTCCAGTGCCCTCCCGCTCCCGCCCCGCCGTGGCCTGTCCTCTGCGGTCCCGCTGTCGTATGTTGCGCGCTGCCTTAGCCTGTAAGATGATTAGGTTACTACTGCAAGGTGTCGGGGACAAGGGACAAGCGCGTAATCGTACAGGTGTCTTGCAGCCCAAAACCACTCCCGCCCTGATTCTTGCCCTGGTTTCGGCCCAGTCTGCCTTGCCCCGAGCAGCAGCCGCTTCGAGTCACCGAGCCCGTGTCTCACTCAGGCGAGAAAAGCGCGTGAGGGCGCGAGGGGCAGCGAACCGAACCAACCCGACGCGACGCGAAGCGAAGTGCAAGAATGAATCGGAGGGAAGTGTAAAAACGAACTCTCGCGGTATCTGGAGATTCTGTGGATGCGGACCTCGATCATGGGCTCATGGTGGAAACTGCCATCCGCACCTTGCGGCAGGAACCTTATTACTCGTTAGGTTCGGCCACCCCTCTCCATCTGATGTCATGTACCAGGAGACGTGGCGATGGCTTACTACAGCACGGCGCGCTTCCTCCCCATAAGGAGGCCGTTGCTCCATCATATTTAAGACTTCCGGAATTCAATTCTATTAATTCTATCAATGAAGTGCTTCGATGGTCGGCGCGGTTGACAGTAGCTAGCCATGGCCAGCCACGACATCCCCGAGGTCGATAGCCATCAGACAGCCACGGCTACAATGCAGAGCCTCGCGCAATCGTCAACTGCGTTCAGAGCCACCCCAGGAAATTCAAGCGCTCGTCGGTCGGGACCTCCTAGCAGTCATGAGAATCGCCCCCTTTCAATCACAGATTCTGAGGATATACGGCTTCATAGTTTGCACCACAGACCTTCACGCAGAAACACGTCCAGGCCCCGTCAGACTATCGAAAATACCGCCAGCAATGGGTCTATTCGCAGTGCAGACCGCCAAGACTCTGATCCAATGACCCATGCGAATGGCGGCTCCTATCAGAATAACTTTGAAGGTGCAGACCAGTTCGCAAGCATAATGGTAGCAGACGATGCTAGGAGCGTTAGTGTCAGGTCCGAAAGCACTTATCTGCAAAGGCGAGATCTTGGGGTTATTGACGTGGCAGCCTTAATCATCAACAAGCAGATCGGGACAGGAATTTTCACGACACCAGGTTTGGTATTGAGCCTGACAGGCAGCAAGACCACGAGCATCATCATGTGGTTTTGCGGAGGTATTTGGGCCTTCTTGTGGTTTGTTGCACATATCCCTTCCGTGTGATGTCCCTAACAACGAGTCTAGTGTGATCATCTATGTTGAATTCGGCTCTACGTTCCCGTTCAACGGTGGCGAACTTATCTATGTTGGTTACTCTTTACCTAATGCTGAAAAATGAGCGGCTGAATCTGATAATGAGACAGTTAGACGAGGTTCTCAGACAACCAGAGCTGCTTGCAACAGTTCTCTTCTCTGCATTCTTCATCTTTGTTCCCAACACGGATGGCAACTCGCTGCAATTTGCAAAGCATATTTTGCTCGCATCGAATCCTACAGTGACCGAAACCACAGAATTAGACAAGCGCCTCATCAGCTATGTCGCTATCAGTATCTTGACAGTTGTCTCTTTCATACACTACTTCTCTCGGAACTCTGGCCTACTTCTTAACCTTCTATTTGCAATTTATAAAGTCGTCTTGGTCATTGTTCTCATCATATGTGGATGCGTTGCCAGTAAGAAACCAGAAAATGGATGGTCCGACTGGGGTCAACATCCCATTGGATCCAAAAACGTCCTGGCAGCCATGATCTATATCATATATAGCTACCAAGGCTGGGAAAATGCCAATTATGTTGGCGGAGAATTGAAAATCGAGTCTCGAGCTTTGAAATGGGGTGCTTTCCTAGCTGTTGGTATCACCACAGTTCTCTACACTCTAGTGGTTATGGCATTCGTGCGTTGCCCCAAAGATTTCAATCTTGCAAGAGCTTAATACTGATACTTTAATCTTACAGTCCCTCGCATGTTCTTTCGAGGACCTCGCCGGTCAAGATCTGGGCGTTGTCAGCAATTTCGCCCCAAAAGCATTTGGGAGGCAGGGAGTTGAAGGGATCAAAGTTTGCATCGCGCTTTCTGCGTTCGGAAATCTGATTGCTGTAGTGTATACATCGTCCAAAGGTTTCAGATCAAAGCTGAAATGACTTGAACAAGCTAATTCTGTGTAGTCAAGCAACAAATCGCCCGCCAGTGCATAATTCCCTTCTACAATTTCTTCGCCCGCGATGATAAACAATTCCTGACACCAGGAGGAGCATTGATATTGCACTGGGTGATGGCCGTTGTGTGGATTCTTTCCACTCCAAACACCTCAAATGGCTATGGCTTCGTTATCGGTCTCTTCATCTATGGCCAACTTGTGGTAGGAGGTATATAAGTTCCTTTCTCCACCCTTGTTACTTCATAGACCTTCAAATCGGTTCAATGTTGTTCTTAAGGCTGACTTGCCGTTGAAGTCTTCGTTGGGGTCGCCTTCTTCTTCATACGACGGACTTACGAAATGAACACTACACGTAGCAATACCCTGATGGGCGGCCAGTTGACCTGGGTCCCGGTTATACTAAAAAACCAATACCTACGTGTTGTCTGCGGCATGACATTCATAGGCATGAACCTGATGGTTTTGGTTCAGAGTGCTCGAGCAAAGGGCTGGCCACCAGCCTGGCTTCGACCCGTCCTTATTAGCGTCCTACTTGCGATAGCTTCCATATATTGGCTAGCAATCAGAATCATCGAGAAGAGATCGAATTCCGACAGCCCTCTTGAAATTCGGATTGAGAGGGATGGCATGCCGCTGTTGAATGAAGCCGACCGCCCCTTGCTACTGAAGGCGAAACTAGAAGGCAATTCTAGAATTCTGGTCTATACGGTAAGCTACCTGAGTGAGATGTTCTGTGAGCCGGATTTATTAACCCTCTTCTAGGTTCATGGAAAGCTGAAAGCGGCATTGAACTTCGTCGAGGGTATTCTTCGTCAGACCTTTAAGCTTATTTCGCGATAACTTTACTATATATGAAAACTCTGAACTTTGCACCTATTGTTCTGAAGTAAATGATGTTAAGAGCTCTTTTAGAATCCCAAATTGAATAAGTTCATTCTATTAAGAATTCCTACCACTTGTACGCGGCATATAAGGTAGAGTGATTTATCCTTAATGAATTATTTTTGTTCTAGGGGAGTACTATTAAGCAAAGCTTACTTAAATTACGGGATATTCAAGCCGAGAATTACCTAGTAAAGGTTATAAGAATAAGCTCAAGATGTGAGCTAGTCCTTATAGCTACTATAATATAACATAGAACAACTTTAACTTGAACCTTGAAATCCGGGTCCGGGTTAGGCCTAGGTCACCTCGTCGATTTACAAAATTCCGTGACTAAAGCACGTTATTACAGGCCAGGCCTTTATATAAAGAAGACTAGTAGTTCGATTAACTAAATAGAATTCTTTAAGGAGAAAAGAAAAGAGAAAAGGAAGCGAGGACAGGAACTATATTCCTTAAGGTATCTAAGTTCCTTAAGTAATACGTAGTTACTCTATTAACTAAAAGGGGTATATCATATAACTACGGATATGTCCGAGATCATATAACCTAAGCGAGGCTTCTAGCTAAGTATATTAATCGGGTCTTGACCTATTATATTACTCCCTTCTTTACCCGCGAATATTAGCCCTATAAATATATAAGCAAAACCTCTTTCTGTCTAACCCTCTCTTCCTAAGCCTCTAAAGCTAATATCTCTTCTAGTATAGAATACGGCTCCTATATAGAGCAGGTATAGCCCTTCTATTTCATAAGTAGCTTCCTTGAGATTCCCTAGCTATGTCTTACGTACTTCTCGTCGAGGATCTATTCGATTTTATACTCGTCTTCGTCTCTTATAAGCTATAGTTATAGCTATAAGTCGTCTTACGACTAATATAGTAATAGGTCTATTATAGCTAGTTAGAGAAGCTTACTATAGAATATATTATAGATTCCTAGAGGTATATTAAGCCAAAAACTATAACTCCCTATTACTTCAATTACTATATACTTAGTATACTTCATATCGAGATTCTTAGTTAATCTATTCATCTATATATTCTAGAGGTTAAGCTATACTTTATCCCTAACCTTAAACTCTAGTACCTAGTCCCTCTTCTAGTTTACTACTTCCTCTTAGAGTTATTAAGCTATTACTATTATAGCTTATATAAACTCTCGTATATTATAGAGCTTATATATAATATTATCTATTATCTAGATAAATAATACTCTTCTACCTTCCTTATTAACTTTATTCTAGAGCTAAACTAACTCGATATAGTATCTATAGGATAGAAAGAAGGGGCTAACCCTTAATATCCCAGTTATTAATTACTAATTCAGTATATAGTAAAAGAGCTACTTAGTTTACTTAGTTATAATTTATAAAGATATAGAGGAAAGTCTCGATTATCTAGTTTATCTTTTCTATAGACTTATCTATCTCGGGGTAATATACTATAGATAGTCGTCGAGTAATCCCTAGTAGCTTATATACTCTTACTTATAGTATTCCTATAAACTACTTCCTCTAATTAGATACTATAGCTCTTAGGAACCTATACTACCCCGCTATAGTACTCTCTTAATTACTCTTCTAAGGGTTTAGGTAAGCGTAAGTATAGTTGTCTCCTAGGACGAAGTCCCCCTAATACTATATAGTACTCTATTATATAATAATAGAGTTTTTTTATATATATGAAATAAGTGAGATAGCCCGTGCTACTACTATATCTATTACTATATAATAGCTAGAATTACTCAAGCTATAGCTTATATTAAATAATAATTATAAAGTACTCGTTTATTATAGTACTAGTTATTAGTAAGTAATTAGTCTAGGAGCGGTGAGCCGCTACTTATATAATAAGCACTAGGCGAAGAGGGAGCTTTAGAAGCTAGTAGAGGAATATATTATATAGTAGTAGTAGCTATATAACTATTAGAGTATATTACTACTACTTACTAGGTTTACTCTATAGCTAGTTCTCCCTATTATTAATAGTTATTAGTATTAAGAATGTGGGTTTTTAACTCGGAACTAGAAGGCTATACGTGAGTATATAAATAAGGAATATAATAAGTAGTATATAAAGGATAATGAGATCTTAATACTTATATGACTCTAGATATAAGTAGGGGAGAAGAGGGCATAGTACTAGGTAATAGACGAGAGTAGAGAGGTGTCGTATATATTACTTTATTATAGGAGGGAAAAACATAGTAAGATAAAAACTCACATAAAACGCTACCTCTTATACGAGGCCCCTTTTTCGCCGAAATTGTGAAATCTGCGCGGCGGGATTAGTCCGGGCGCGGCTGAGTCAGCACGTTTCCGGCGAAATTATAATCAGTAAAATTGTGATTTCTATTAAGCCTATAATTTCTTTGTTTCCCCTAGATAGACGCCTTCTAACCAAGAATCTCATTATGTTTTCGTATGACCCTATTCACAGGGTAGTAGTCTGCTACCTCTATAGCTCTTGTATTATTCCTGGCCTCCGTAGTTAAGAGTAGTACCTTCGTGTAAAGCTATACTGACTTACTAGTAACACGCTTAAAACAATGGTCTAGCTACTTGATAGCTATAATTTACAGACTATAGAGGAGCTACGAGAGTACAAACCTAGAACTAGGGACGAGTGTAGGCCAATTAAACACCTAGTAAGCTATAATAGCTTCTACTACCTATAGCTAGGGTGTGATTTCTCTATACACTACTACCTTAGGATAAGGGAATATATATCTACTGTCTATGAGATTAAGGTAAAAGAGTATGAGAAGAGCCTACTATAGAAGGAGTATAAGCTTTAGACGTACTTTACTAGGAAGGGTTTAATCGACTACTTTATTGTAATAGAGGGTCCGAGCTAGAGTAGTAGGTCTAAGCTAGACTCTACTATATTAATAAAGACTAAGAAGGAGTTATTTATTAAGCTCGAAAAGGACTACGAAGACACTAAGGGCGATATCGAAGAGCAAGCTAGCATCGTCTATAATTTCGGGGATTCTCGGTCAGAGAGGGTTCTATAGCTCGAGCGGATAGACTACCTATCTCACCTAGCTAGTCTAGTCGGCGGGCGGCGGCCGGCTAAGCGAGGCGGCTTCGCGAGCGTGCGCCCTACGACGGCGACTATGATCGTGACGGCGACCCTCTGTACATTAATTCCCGGGCAGGTCGTGATCGAATCCGTAGCTAATAGGCCCCTCTCGCGGATCGTATCATTAATTAGTCGTTTCCCGGGGCGGAACCTCCTCGAAACTAGGTCATAGGGTATCCCGGCCCAAAGGGGTAACTATCTATACCACGTGATCCGCGGCGTTATCCTAGAATAGTAACTATCTACATCACGTGACGTCAACTACGAAACTACTCTTATCTATCTCCTATGCTAGCTATACTACTCTAATCTCGATCCTTAATTCCCCTAACCCTTCCCGATTATAGTACCTACTATACCTAATACCTAGACTAAAGCTCTCGATACTAGAATAGCGGCGCCGTTAGACTTAGAGCTAAGCGTACTAGCGAAGCTCGGTTACTACTACTACTATTACCCTAGTAAGTAATAGCCTATTAGGTAGCCTATAGTAAGCTAATCTAAGGCAAGTAGCGTATTATCCCTTTATTCCTGCCTCTATCCCTACCCTAGATTAGTCCTAGGGAGCTACTGCCCAAAATGAGAGGGGCTAGGACTAAGAAGAGGTAGGCCTAGTAAGCGATTCGCTAGCAGACCTCTTAGGAGTAGAAGACGGTTTCCTAGAGGCTAGTAACCTCGAGCCGAGTAGCTAGTCTCCTTCTAAGAGTCCCTCTAAGAAGAGGCGAACTATTAGTGAGCTAGCTACTAACCTTGAGTAAGGTGAGAGTAAGGATACTAAAGGTATCGAGGATATTAATAGTATCGAGGGTATTATAGATATAGAGTTAATCGAAGATGAGCTTAGTATTCCTATATAGCTAGACGATAGCGAGTCTAGCTATAATATAAATAATATAGAGTTAATTAAAGACGAGCTTAATACTCCTATATAACTAGACGACGGTGAGTCTTAGTATAATATAGACGAACTCGAGGACGAATTAGAGGGTTCTATAGAGGGAGGGGTTACTGAGCTAGTAGTGAATAGGAGCGGAATCGGGACCTAGGCTAAGGTAAGTATTGAGGCTAATATTGAGGATAAGAGCGATAAAGCTCTCCTAGATACCTAGCTATAAGGAGTAGATATGCCCTAGGTCGACTTCGCCTATAAGCTTAACTAGTACCTACTATACTTCAAGGGCTATAGTCCTAAAGAGTACCTTATAATACTTATACTACACGATAGTACTATAGACTCCCTCTCGTATCTGTCTATTAATAACTACACTACGCTACTCGAAGAAGCTCGACTCCCCCGCGTGATTAAGAAGGCTAGCCTCCTAACCGCTACCGAGCGAAGCGCCTATACACCGCCGGATTAGTAACGAATCTTCGAGGGTAATATAGTACTACGATTTAGTGACAACGACGAAGAATAGGACCTTGACTTATCTAACGAGAATAAGGAGACGGATCTATAGAAATACTAAACGGAATTGGGTACCTAATTCCGCTTAAGCGAGAGATTCTAGCTAATTAAGTTTCGTAAAACAAAGTCCTCGCTTAAAGAATTGGACCCTATTCCTGACCTAATTCTAGATTCTAACTAAGTATCTTACGGAATAGGGTCAAAACCACTAGGAATAGGGTTAAGTAAGGATTTGGTTTAATCTATTTTATAGAGCTAATTAAGTGCTTTCGAAAAAAACTTTTTTGTATGTAATTAGCTCTTATATAAAGAAAGTTATAATTTTTAGAAAAAAATCCTATAAAATCATGAGTTCTACTCTCGCTTACTTATACCTCTAAGAACTCCTTAAACTTATAATTTTTAGGTATTAAGTAAAGCTCACTTAATTAATTTAAGTATAGCTTAATACTATATAGTACTTTATTATATAATAATAAAGTTTTTATAAGAAGTAAATATATAAAGAGTATATATAATAAAGTATATTATAAATTAAGCTTTTATATAAAGAAAACTAATAATTTAATTAACTAAATAGAATTATTTAAAGAGAAAAGAAAAGAGAAAGAGAAATAAGAATAAGAACTATATTCTTTAAAGTATCTAAGCTCTTTAAGTAATATATAATTACTTTATTAATTAAAAGAAGTATATTATATAACTTTAAATACATCTAAGATTATATAACTTAAATAAAGGCTTTTAGCTAAGTATATTAATTAAGTCTTAACTTATTATATTATCTCTTTCTTTATTTATAAATATTAGTCTTATAAGTATATAAATAAAACTTCTTTTTATTTAATATTCTCTTCCTAAGCTTTTAAAACTAATATCTCTTTTAATATAAAATATATCGCTCATATAAAATAAGTATAATTCTTTTATTTTATAAGTAGTTTTCTTAAGATTCTTTAATTATATCTTATATACTTCTTATTAAAGATTTACTCGATTTTATACTTATCTTTATCTCTTATAAGCTATAATTATAATTATAAGTTATCTTAGGACTAATATAATAGCGGGTTTATTATAGTTAGTTAAAAGAACTTATTATAAAATATATTATAGATTCCTAGAGGTATATTAAGCCAAAAACTATAACTCTTTATAGTTCAACTACTATATACTTAATATACTTTATATTAAGCTTCTTAGTATTTATTTATTTATATATTTTAGAGGTTAAGTTATATCTTATCCTTAACTTTAAACTCTAGAGCTTAGTCTCTCTTTTAGTTTATTACTTCTTCTTAGAGCTATTAAGCTATTATTATTATAGCTTATATATACTCTCGTATATTATAAAGCTTATATATAATATTATTTATTAACTAAATAAGTAATACTTCTTTATTTTCTTTATTAACTTTATCTTAGAACTAGATTAGCTTTATATAATATTTATAGAATAAAAAGAAGAAACTAACTCTTATAGAAGTAGTATCTTAGTATTAGTTTACTAGAAATACTAAGTACTATTACATATAGTCGTGGAATACTCGTTATATTTATTATTAGTAAAGTAGTATATTCTAGAAGTAAAAGAGCTTAGTTTAGGAGATTAACCTCTTGAACTATACTCTTTACTTCTACTATACCTAATTAAGTCTAGTCTATAGGATAGGCCGCGCACGTAATATAGTATATAATAATCTATAAAAGTATATTTAAATACTAGAAGCTTTCTAAAAATATCAAAAAATATAGTTTCTTATTAAATATATACTAGTTTCCTAATTAGGCCTAGTCCCACGCTCTCTAACTATACTATATATCTATATAATACCCTCTCATTAATATTACTACTTTTATATATTAACCTCTTATTAATATACTCTTCTCTCTTACTCTATATACTCTTATTCGCGTTTAACTTACTCTTTTATATCTAGTTATATAGTATTCGTATTAATTAAGCACTTAAGGGTATTTATAGGCTTTAATTTCGTTATAGAGTTAATAGGATTTAATTCTCTCTTAATTTACTTAACTTCTATAATCTCTCGTTATTTATATACTTAGTAGAGGTATATTATATTAATTATAAGTCGCTTTTCTTATATAGTTCTAAGCTTTATAAGGTATTTATATAAGGATTTCGAGTCTATATAGATAACTAATAGTAAATCGATTTCTAGAGCTCTATTAATTATTAATTTAAATATAGCGCCTATATTAAAGCTATATACTATACTATATAGCTCGGAGGCTAGTATACTTCAAATAATTCTCTTATACTTCATAAGTAACTAGTGAATAATATTCGTGTTTTAAGTAGTATTAACTAAAGCTAGAATATAGCTTATTTATAAGGATAAAGAGTAAACTCTCTATTATTTATAAAGGATGAATTAGTTAATATAATTAAGTAAAGGGTCTCCTTATTTAACTTTATGAATTATAGTCCCTTAGTAGTATTCTTAACTTATTACTAGAAGCGCTTATTAAGTAAACTAATATTATTTTTTATAGGTTTAATAGCTTAAGCGGCTATTACGAGGTCATATAAGGCTTCGGGTTAATAGACTAATATAATATAGGCTCCTTGAGCTTATTAGGTTATATATTATTCTTTAATTATAAGGTTTATATATATAATACCTCTATTACTTATTATAATAGAGTTCTTAGTTAATATAGTCTTAAGGTTACTATACTAGCGCTCTTATATAAGGGTAATTCTAATAATCTTAAATTCTATAATTATAGTATTTTTAGAGGTTTTAGTAGTTTTAGTATATATAATACCTTTATTAAACTTTAGATTATAATTAAAGATAAGTTATTCTTACTCCTTAGCTAGGAATTAAGCTTCTTTAAGCTTTAATTACTCTAATTCTAAGAAATTGTTATTACTAATAATTAGAGTATTATTAGTTTATAGACTTATTATATTAAATAGTTATTTACTATATAAGAGGTATAGATTATAAGTTAATTATTTTATAATAAGCTCGTTAATATAATGAGAGTAGTAAGTCTTAAACTAGTAATTTCCGGCTTCTAGTATATTATATAGTAGTTTTACGACCTTTAGGACTAAATTATCTTATAAGTATAAGTATTTAATAAGCTCTTATAATAGTTTATATAAAAATCGCGATTTAGGAGAATTATTAATTAAATATATACTTGTGAGATATCTCGTAAGTAAAGCCCTATAGTTTTAGTTATTATAGTAGCGATATTAAGGATAATTCTCTAGCTAATACGTTAAATAATTAGTAATTAAGTTAATATAATATACTTCTCTTAATTATTATATACTTGAATAATGAGCCTCGATTTTCGAAGTTCTTTATTAATACTCTCGTTATTAATCTCGTTAATAAACTTAGAGTTAAAGATATATATTTCCTCTAGTACCTCTAAATATAAGGTAACTTTAAAGACCCTCTTTTCTAAGAGTCTTTCGATTTTAGTTTAATAGGAATCCTTATACTAAGCATTATTAATAAGCATATATCTCTTATTTCCTTTATTTTAATTTCGTTATCTTATAGGAATACTATAACTTTAGGCAATATTTTACGAGGTTATTCTCTTCTATATTTTAGAGAAATAATAAGAGGAATTATACTTACTTCGCCTTAGTTATTACTATTATTATATTCGGAATTAGGACTAGAGTTATCGAGATTAAGGATTTTATCTCCTTATAGGAATAGCTTTATAGAGGTTAAATAAAAGGAGGTATTACCTTATAGTAAAGCTAATATATATAACTCACTCTCTATAGATACTAGCTTATATAGCCTTTCTTACTACCTTAGTTAACTAGTATTCCCTTCGCGCTATATTAAGACTTCTAAATTTAATAAAAGTTTATATATATTAGTTATAGAAGGTCTATTACGTGTATTTAAGGCTCTTATAACTTCGTGACTAGCTTATAAACTCTTTATCTCCTTTATTACTTTTCTTAGGGTATTTAATTATTATATAACTAAAAGAGATAAAGAATTATATTCACTTATTCGAGGTAAAGTACTATAAACTAAGAGTATAGGGACGATTTCGTCTAGTCTTATAGTATTATTAATTACTTTAAAGGTTATCTATAATACTATATCCTTATTAATTCCCTTAATTTCGGCTATAATAATCTTATAAGCTTATTAAACTATATTATAGTATTATTTAATAATTCTAACTAAATAGTAAGCTTTTATAAGAATGATTTTAATCTTAGTTCTTATCGAATTCGTAAGCTATATGAACTCTTTACTAGTAAACTACTTCCTAGTATCTATAGTAATCTAGTTAAGAGGTCCTAAATAAGTATTAATCTAGTACTATTTTAGGGTATCTTATATATATTAAGTACTAAAGCTCTATAGTTATTATCTCGCTTAATACTATATTCCCTTATTAATAATATATAGTATAAGCTTCTTATATATATAGAAAATATCGATAATAATAGAGTAATTAAAGCTAATATTATCTCTTAAATTAAACTTGAATTAACTAAGTAATTTATTATTTAATTAGTACTATTCGTAGTATCTCGTAAGGTATTTAAGGGCTTATTTATCGACATTATAGCTTACTCGTTCTAGGACGTTTTATAGTTTCTTAATTAATAAATAACTAAATTAATAGTATAATTATTATAATTTAGGTTCTATAAGGAAATAAGATTTAGAAGTAAAGGATTCTAATATAAAGGTCTTTAGGGAAGTGTCTTATAATAAAAAGAAATAACTAAAATATCGTATTACTAATATATACTTCTTAGTAAACATAATTAGTTAATTCTAGAGGTTATTAAAATAAACCTCTAGTTCGTTTATATCTATAAAGCTTAGTAAAAATAGAGTCTTCGAGGGTATAATATAGAATTATATAAGCCCAATTAATATATCTATAATTATAGATCCTAAGGAAGATAATATATTAATTCCGAACTTAACTTTAATACTCTCTTTAGTAGATTTATTAAGCTCAATATTATTATTTATTTATTATAAAGCTTAGAATTAATCGAAACTAGTAGTTAGTATTTAGTAGCTCTAGTATTTATTACGATTCTATAAAAGTAGTTAGTATTATATCTAGATATACCTCTTACTATAAAAGTTTAAGTGTTTCCTTTATAAAGTAA
>JAJTUR010000264.1:0-37735 GCA_021399475.1 Hyaloscypha finlandica
TTCTACTAGGCTAAATATGTCTAGGAAGTCCTTATACTATTCTAGAAGCTTTATATAAGGATCTATCTTCGCTTTCTGGGTTAAAGCTTTCTAGATATTAGCTAAACTAACTAAGAAGACTTCTATATTCCTCTTCTTATTCTTCTTCGCTAGGTAAGAGAATAAGGCTACTAAGACCTATATATAGTCTATTTTCTCTAACTTAGGGGTTAGTATATTGCTTACCTTATTCTATACTAGGGTCCCTAATAATGAGATAAATAGTTCTAATCTCGAGCTATAGATCTATATATCCTATAAGTATAACTATTATATACCTAAGATTATATCTAAGCTAGAGATCCTAGGGACTATATAGAGGAAAGCGCGAGGTTTATAATAGCTATTAATATCTATCCTAAATACTATTACTTCTCTAATTATTTCTAGTACTTCTCTATTAAAGGCTTCTATTTATCTAGGGGTAATTAGTATATACTAGAGGTTATATTAACTAGTAAAGCGAGAGTTAATTATTCTATAGGATATATACCTAGTATTAATAAGAGTTTATATGAAATACTCTTTATTAACTATTACTAATATAAGAAAAGAGGCTCTAACTATATCTTTCCTAAATTGCTTCTAAGCTTTCTAATCTAATTCTACCTCTATATACTTCTAATAATGACTTTTATTAGAAGCTAGTCTTTTCCCGAATTAGATAAGCTTAAGTTCCCTTTATTCTTACTCTAGCTCTCGTCTAAGGTATTACTATCTCTCGCCTAAGCTATCTTTGCTTTCTTCGGGGCTACTCTTAATACTTTCATATCCTTTACCTTTACCTTTAGCTATTCTTCCTCTTTCCTCTTCCTTTACTTATTAGCTCTAGGGGAGGTACTTAAGTATAGCTTACTTAGTATTATATATAAAATAGTTATCTTAACTATATTATAAGTAGAGTCTCTCCTTCTTTCATTAATTAATTTCATTATAGGAAGCCTAATTAGGGTATTCTTTAACTATTATTATGAGTTACTTAGTATAGGTTCCTATTCTATTAACTAGGTAAGCGAGGTTATACTAGAGGGGGGCTTTTGGCCTCTTATTTAACTAGTTTAGATAATGGGCCTTTATACTCTTAACTTTAGCTAGTTAGTCGTTAATTATTTATAACTAAGAGTAATATTCCTCGTATAACTCTTCTTCCTTTATTCCTACTATTCCTTCTATAAGCTCTATTAAGATAGTAGCCTTAAGATACCCTTTCTTAATCTCGTCTTACTAACCTTATCCCTCTACTTCTAGGATTAAGTAATTAAAATCACTTAAGAACTTGCCTAGGGGAGTTAACTTCTACTAGACCTAGTTTAATTCTCCTAAGGCCTTCTACTACTTCCTTAGGTCCTAGAAAGCTAGGTCTATTTATTTGAATAGCCTTTTAACTATAAACTCCCCTTCCTTCTATATATATCCTAGCTAAGGGTATATCTTACTTACTACTTCTCTAGATAAGCGTCTAAATCTATATTAGACTTTCTCTCTTTCTCTACTAATCGCTTTACTATTAATCTCTAGCTTCGCCCTTAAGAGTCCCTTGAACTAGGGGTAATAGGCTAAGTTATCCCTATTAAACTTATTAGGGTTTAGGAGGTAGGCCTTTGGTCGTTTTATAGTAGGGAGCTAAGGGTATATATAGAGTTGAGGTATATGGAGTAGAGGGGGTATCTATATTCGGGAGGGGTTCGGGGTTATCGTGTATTCGTCGATTAAATCGATTCATATAGCTAGGTTCGCTATTAAGTTTACTTATTATACTATTAGCTCTAATAGCTATTAGGAATATACTATAAAGGCTTCTCGTAGCTACTAAGGCGCTTCGTCTACTATTCTAGCTTTATATAGTTATCTATCCTTTTAACTAACTACTAGGAGTTCTACTCTTATATCTTTATATAATAGAGGGGTCTGGTAGGTTTCTCTTCTTGAGCCCGGCTTAGGAAGAACTCATAACCTCTAGTATTAACTAGTATACTAGTACTCTGGCTTCTACGTGTGGTTTTGGGCCCTCCCTACTACTAGCTTTCGTATACTCTAAAGTCTTACTAAATACGTTAGCTTTATAGGGGTTTTGACTAGGGTCTACTTCTAGCTTCGTCTACTCTAAGCTTCATTAACTATATATAGGTTTAGGCTCTCCCTTACTTCTAGCTTTATACGTATGTGATCTCTAGTTAGTAAAGATAGGAGAGAGAGAATTCTAATATCACGGGCTAGGCCTTTATATAAAGTAGACTAGTGGTTCAATTAACTAAATAGAATTCTCTAAGGAGAAAAGAAAAGAGAAAGAAAGCGAGGACAGGAACCGTATTCCTTAAGGCGTCCGAGCTCTCTAAGTAACATGTAATTACTCTATTAACTAAAGGGGGCGTATTATATGACTATAGACATGTCCGAGATCATGTGATCTAAGCGAGGCTTCTAGCTAAGTATATTAATCGGGTCTCGACCTGTTATAGCTAGAAAGCTATAGCTAGTCTATAATACATATATCGAGAAGATTACTAAAAGATTTAATATAGTAGATAGGAAGTACCCTAGTACTCCTTTACCTAGAATCGAGCTATAGAAATATACTAGTCAAGCTTATCTATACTAAATTAAGGTATATTAAGAGAAGGTGGGATTACTACCTCTATATAATAATTATAATAAGGCTAGATATAGCTTTTGTAGCTATAGTACTCTCTTAATTCCTTATGAACCTAGCTCTAGAGCACTTTATAGCTATAGACTAGGCTCTTAGATATCTATTTAGGACTAGGTTTTTAGTTATTTAGTATAATAGAGAGTATAGAGAGATATAATTATAGATTATATCTAATTCATTATATATAGATGACCTAGATATATATTAATTAAGCTATAGCTATATGATTTCCTTATTTGGTAAGCTTATTATATAGAAAGCTACTCGCTAGAATATAGTTATGACTTCTTTAACTAAATCAGAAATACTCGGAGTCACTTATATAGTAAAGGAGGCTATAGCTCTATAGAGGTTATTTAAGGATCTATACTTAGATCTTAGAGAGCTCTAGATAATCTTTTATGATAATTAATAAACTATCTAATTAATCGTTAGATAGAACGAGAGGATTACTATAAAGCTCTATTATATTAATATCTAGAATATATAGCTATATTAAGAGTATAGTAAAGGCGTATTTCAGATTATATACCTAGAAACGAGTAGTATACTAGCTAACGGACTCACGAAAAATCTACTTCACTATAAGTTCGAGAGCTTTAGGGCTTTACTAAACCTTTAGGATATTAGAGCAAAGATTGAAATAATTAATTAATAGGAATTAAGGCTTTCTTTTATACCTTTTATTTATAGAATCTAATAAATAATAGAGTATAAAGCTAGAGGGGAAGAGATCTAAAGACGCTTAATAATAGTATTAATAAGCTTATATAAAAGGCCCTTTACTTAATTAGACTATTCCTTAATACTCTTATTAACTACTTTACCTTTACCTTTACTTTTAGTAATAGTAGGGATCTCTTTATTATTAGAACTAAGCTCTTAATTATCCTTATTATTATTTAAGCCCTCCTTATTAGTATTAGTGATCTCAAGTATAGTACGAATAGAGTACCTAAGATAAGAGATATACTCTAAGAGATTAGAATTAGTAGTACTAATAAGGGGAAAAGAGCTTACCTTCTTAGTATTAGACTTATTAGTATACTTAACGAGGAAGAGCTATATAATAGGGATATAGGAGAGCGGAATAGGAATATAAGAACAGCTAGAAGCGTACTTCTAGTAACGAGAACCTTTACTAATAGTATTATAGTAAGTACTATTACTCTTTCCCTTAAGAGTAGAGGACACTATTTCAAGTTAGTCGAGCTTTAGAACAGCCTATAGTACTTATAGTAACTAAGGCAAGGAACCTCTTAAACTAGACTACGAGTAAGACGAGGAGTTCTTGATTTCAGTTCACCTTTATTAGGAGCCTTAGGTAGAGGAGTACTAGGAGCGGTAAGGGACTCAGTGAACTATAGAATATGAGCTATATATCTATAGATCCAGAGATCTACTTATAGTAGTCTTATAAGCTATATTACTATACTATAAAGTTAATAAATGTAGTGAAAAGCGTGTCGGGAATACTATACCTGAGATCTACGAACTTTCTTTACTAAAGGAAGGGGTTAGGTTAATAATCTACGCTTATAAGCCATATTTATAATAATCGGATATATTAGAGAAGAGCTCTATAAGCATATAGTGGAGTTCGTATTAATGTGGAAGCTATAAAGTAGTAGAATAAGGCTCTTTTTATACCTATTCCCGGGAAACTAGTTAATCTGGGGGAAGCGACCGCGCTAGTCCTAATATGGATACAGCTCCAAAAATCGTCGAAAATTCCGAAAAAATCGTTAATTATCGCATTTTCGGACGATTTTGTAGGTGATTTTACGAAAAATCGACTATTCTAATCAGGAAAGCACTAAAATCGTACTTTCCTAGGGGGTGTATTATATAGCCATAGGCCTGGGATCTCTGTATATAGTCTAGTGCGATCGGTTCGCTTAGTCAGGATCTGAGGGACTTATTCCTAGAGATCTCACGCTTCACTGTAGTCTTTTCTAGCCAGCTTTAAATCAACTCTTTTCTATGAGAAATGCTACTCCCTACTCTGCGATCTTTACGTGCATTAGTTAAGAAAATTCTTTTAAAGTTAGATCTATTTCTTTTCTATCCCACAAAGCTATTTTAAAAAGTTTTAGACATTATATCGAGATTTGGTGTAATTCTCTAAATATTTTTAATGCCGCCCGCCTTCGTACTCATACTCAAAACATTAGTACTAAAGCGTCCCCCGTGTGGTAATTATGCAGTGCTACGTACTCAAAGCCGTGAGATATCCACTAGCTTACAATTGCTCACTGTGAGCGCAACATACCAAAATCCTTGGCATCAGCTTTTCAAAATTTGCGAGCAAACAGTCTAATTCTGGGAGAGGATGATGCGAAGGATTGGGAGCTGCAGGCTGCAAGCTGCAAGTTTATCACGGTTTATCATCCCACTCGACAGGGTTAATTGTTGTCAAACCCCCATTTTTACACATGCGGCTGTACAGCGGAGCTCCCCCATCAAACGAAATGAGACAGTCGCTGACAGGGTTGAAAGCCGATAAGAAGTTCGTGGCGTTGACTTTTCAGCCTGTACCAGCCCTGAAACCCACTCGTTTTTGTACAATCAATGGCCTCACACGAAGTCTGCCTCACGCCGCCGTGTTCCGAGCACATCTCAGGTAGGCTGTATGCAAGATGCAAGGTGCGTGGTGTTGGCGATACCAATGTGACCTGAAGGAGAAATGTGATTTGGTATGATTCATGCCCAACGTAAATGCAGCGCTACAGAGACAGGTCGCGTGCTGCGGAAGGCTGTGCTAATTCTGGTGTTACTGTCATCATCCCTGTTAAACTCCACTGGAGTCTGGAAGCTACTAGAGGAGAGATATTGTAGGGAGGCGGGCTGACTGAACTACTTCGGTGACCTAAAAGAAAGGGAGAAGTTCCGGGCTGGCCCGCATGCCATAGAAAGACGGAAATTCGTCGTCTGTCGCCAGGCCAGAACGTTATTCATAAGTAATTTATTGATTGAACTTCGGGAACTTATGACTCCCTTCTGTTGTTAATTTTACATAACGACAGGAAATCTAGTGAGATAGTCTGAGGACTTTGAAGATTTGCTCGAGCCTATCAACACATCAATCGACGGGAGTGAGGGTAGCAGAATGCCTTTCGGTATCAAGACAAAGAAGGTCAAGGAGAGAGAGGCAGAGCAGCAGCAGCAGCTACTGAAGATAGCGCAGATGGAAGCTGATCAGCAGAGGAATCGTCAAATGCGGGAGAAAGAAAGAATTGCGAGAGAGCTCCGGGAGGCTCAGTTGAGGGAGGAAGTGAATGCGAAGAATGCAGAAATCGAGAGGCAGGGGCGGAGGCTTGAAGAACAGGCACGAAGGGCTAGGCAGGCCAGAAGAGAGGAGCAAGAGAACGAGTTGAGAGCACGAGAAGAAATGCTGGCTCAGGAAAGAGAGACAAAAAGGCTCCAGGACCTGCGCAACTTGAGGAGCAAGAGGCTAAAATCGACGGAGCCCGAGAATCTGCGCGCCCTGCGCGACAACGTGCGAAGAAAATACCAACTCGACATCGACATCTGGGCAGAGCGGGGGGTCAGGAGACCGGACCGGCCGCTTGTGGTGAAGAAAATGGAGGAGGCGGATGCTGTGCTAGACGAGATTCTCCAGATGGTGAACACATGGGAGGAGAGCGATAACATTTTCAATGCCGCTGAGTGGAAACTGGCGGAACAGATTAAGGCGAGGCTGCTGATGGACGGCAAGCGAAGGTGGGCTAATAACCCGCCGTGGACTCAGAATTGAGGTTGGCTGACCGGCACTGCCTCTTACTGGTTGACATCGACTTCGATCAAGTCGTGAGTATATACAGAATAAGGTTCCAAGTTGAGTTGTTGTCACTAAGCGGTAGTCTAGGTCCGAATGGTTGTGATCCAGAGATTGAGAAAAGGAGTTAAATTTGATAGGTTTTTGAGGTAGACATTGGGAAATTGAAGGAAGAAACGATGTCTGCCATTTGCTTATTAGTATATTTCTAAAGTTCTCATTTGGATGGCGAAAGTACTGTTTAAATTAAATACAAAACAATCATACCTCTCAGGACCAAATAATAATCAGATGTTGTTGGCTTGAATATACACCTGTGCGTTAGGGTGAAATTCGCTGTGGGCTCAAATGTTTTCAAGCAAAAACAACTTCTGGCCCATTCGAAAGTGTAGCTGGGCGCAGCGGCCAGTGCGACCTACCCGCTCCCCCAAAGACCCAAAATCAGCGCTAGAGCCTGTAGGCAGTAATTGAAGCCTATAGGCATTTATTATAGCCTCTATTATAGCCTACGAAGGCGACAGGCGTTAAAAATCGTCCATTTGCAGATTGTGCGCAAGAACACCAAAATTGCCTTGTGCGGAAAGTCACACTAATCCTTAACGCAATACCGAAAACTTTCTATAAGAGTTTTATATAATAGAAAAATAGTACATTAATCTTTTCTATGATTTTTATAATAATTAAATTTGGGGAGAAATTACGAGACATTTATAACCGCACAGCTCTAGACTTCCCAAATCCTCGCTTAGCGAGTTGAACGGATTTTAATGCCCACCGCCCTCGTACAGGGCTCACGGCCTATAAATACAGGCTACCTACTACTGTAGAACAGTAGCACTTTCAAACCAATTGTATTCTATATTGCACGTGATTATTTCAGCCACCATTCAGCCACCATTACAACAGTAGGCTAAATTAATCTATTTCACGTGATCCTATCGAGTTCCAATTACCTCACGCAGCCCGTTTGAATTATAATAGGCAGAAAAGCAACGCCTTCGTGACAATATCCTCGTCCAACATCTGCCTTATGACCTCTCGGACCTGTTCTCCTATATAATTGTTCACATATACTTATATCAAGTAGTTAGTCAACATGCATAGTATCTCTTTATAGCCAGATTTATATAAGATCACACTTCGACCCTTTCTCTCTTCGATTTCAGACCTTTTTAGATTCTTAATATCAAGATCTCTATAATTCACTATAATACAGTCATGTTTGCCGACTCGTGTATATATTTCTGCTCCTGGATTAAACGCTTCACTCCTTCTGTATAGTACCCTATATTTCCATCCCTCCCCCTCCCTCCCCTCTCGCCCTACAGCCGGACAACTACACCTCTCTAAAACAACTTGCTATCCTTAATGCTATCTGGGATCCAGAATGCCTCGTCTGGGTCTGAAAACCCGCATCAACAGCAATTTCTACATTTGAAAATATTCAAGCATGCCGGAAAGTCACAACAATCATTTTGACGTTTATTGGCGTGAGCGAGTATATCAACCGGAGTATCAGCCGGAGCAGCAAGCGCGAGTACGCTCATTCCGAGTATGAGGAGGGCAGAGATACGCATTACTAGGCTTTTTTTTTTGCTGTTATAAAGTACGATGTGATTGGATTTGGCGAGTGGGAGGATAGTATACCGAAGGAGGAGATAACGAGTTTTTGACACTATAGGGTAGAGGTAGAAAATAAGGTAAGATGAATGCTCTTGGCTATAGGATTGAGGAGGATTTAAGACAGACTAAGAGAGGGAGCGCGCTTTATATATAGAAGTATAATAGTACCCGGTGAATGGATAGTACCGGGTAGATTAATAGTACCGGGTAGATTAATAGTACCGGGTAAATAGATAGTACTAGATTAAAACGTATTTAATAAAGTATTTTTCAAAAGTTTAATTAATTAATACTAATACTATATTTATATGATAATAGCTAGTAGGATAATGTAATGTACTATACTATTATATAATAAGCAAGGGAACTAAAACAAGAATATATACTAGAGATTAATAAAAGCTTATTAAAGGTTAGAATATTCCTTCTTCTTTTACTTCTTAGCTTAGTATTTCTAAATAGATAAGATTCTCTAATCTTTACGCTCTAGCTATTATACTAAGCTTACTATTATATATATATTTATTAAAAATTAAAGTAATTTATTTCATATGTATATTAAGTGTATATTAAGTGTATATTAAGTGTATATTAAGTGTATATTAAGTGTATATTAAGTATATATTAAGTATATATTAAGTATAGTATCACTAGTGTCACATGAGTGGTTTCAAGCTAAGGTTCAAACTAAGCTCGGCGTTTTAGAGGTTTTAATCTAAGCTACTTATCCCCTACTACACACCGCTCTCTCCTTCTCTCCTTAGCTTTAGATTCTTATATATATATATATAGGAATGTTAGATCTTTGAGCCTCGTTCTACTACTTTATTCCTATCGTCACACTGAGGCTAGAAGTAGCTATAATTAAATCATAAGCCGAGGAGTATTATAGCTAGCGGGTATGTTAGACCTAATATTAGCCCTTCTTTTAAAAAATTATTAGCTAGACTAAATCCCGATTACTTTCCGCTTTAAGAACTAATATAATATACTTATTTAATAAGGGCCGAAGCTGCCTCGCTCCCTGGACGCTTCTCTATACTACATAGTGAGATGCTTCTTGTCACGAGACCGGGTCTCTGGGCTTGGAAAGCAGGTAGAGTGGCTCTATTCCGAGGATACTAAACTAAGGAGAGAAGCTCCTGAGTACGGGAGCGGGGTGTTCTAAATACTAGTGACAGCCGTATGCGTCATCGCTGTCACGTGACGCTAAATTTACTAGCGAAGCGGCACGCGTCACTCCACGCGTCACACTTCTGGCCCGTGCTAATTCTCCCGGGGAGAGGCCGATTTGTTGGATCGGTCTACGCCCATTTCCCGAGTTAACGGATCCTGGAGTCTCATTGCGTGATACGGATGTATGCGAAGCAAAGAGATTGTTTGTCCTAGAGGAATACGGAGGTTGGATATCGGGAGGGCATTAGTGAAAGCAGTGGTGAAGACAGCAAAGAAGAAGGGCTTTAAGGAGATGAGAATTTCGGTAGAGAAGAAGTTGGGGAGAGAGATTGAGATGTATAAGAGGTGGGGCTTTATAGAAATCGGGAATTGTTTTGAGAGTATAGTGCCGAATTTAGTCTACTTATCTCTTCTATTATAATGGAAGAGAACAAACAGTATTCGGCATTAGGTTGAGTTCTATAGGACTAATATAGGTAACTTACCTAAAGGATTTATCTAGGTTTAGGTTTGGTATAGGTCATAGGTTGAACCAATTTAGCCTATTAAAATTTGTATATAGGCTAACCTACCTACAGCTCTTAAATTAAATTAGGTTACCTACCTATAAGAGGTATAGGTTGTGTAGATCCAACCTAATGCCGAACACTGAGAACAAACTCCGCCAGAATTGTCATGCCCGTTGAAAATACTGGAATTGGGTACTGAAAAATATAGTAATGAAGCTATGAATATTTGGTAGACATGAATTGATAAAAACGAGTGAGCCTGAGATAAATCCTAATCCACATCATTATTTTGGTATTTATAGCCCCGTAGAATGTGTTTCCTGTTAATTTGAGCTTTTGGGATTGGCGTATAATTTTACAAACGTCTTGTCAGCGCCTAAAAGACCCTTGATATATCTGTTACCGCACTCTTTGAAATACCACCTGATTACTCGAATACCACTTTCCTTACATCTTGCAAATCGGCATCAAGTAAAAATCTGTCTGGACAGGCTTACTAGTATGCGAGAGGCGGCAATTCCTTGGATAATCCGTACACGCTTTCAATATGGCTGTGAAAGCAACTCGTTAAAGATTAGGAGAATCGAGAGGCCTCTTTCTTTGTTAACGCCCAGGTAAATGTGCAAAGCTTGCTCCATGATTCTTTACTCGGATTCTAGCTAGGCAGCCACTTCGGACGCCCTCTGATAGATGGCGTCCATTTTTCCCACTTGGGCTGTCCTTTCATCAGAATCTTCTTGGTTAATGAACAAGGCCTCGGCCTAGCTGTGTGTTACTCTCTTGCCTTTCAAGCAAAGCAGGGCGATGTTAATATTGGCGGCGATTTGGACCTCAAACGTTAACAGTTATAGGGACCGTCTCGGTGGGATCTCCCTGCGTGTAATTAAATGCAGGGTATGGTGGAGACTTGGTAGCGGTACAACCTTAAGTGAATAATAGTCTGTCGCACCGTCGGTCTGCAGAGAGTTGAAGAAGGCAAGAAGGCGGATCTCGGCTTTCTCGAAGCTTAACCGTTCAGATCAAAGTAAACACTTTCTCCCGTTTGAGACCCTCGTCCAACGCCTCCCCAAACATAATTCCGTGCACATAACACTCGCCAATAAACCTGTATTTGCCACCAACAACAGGACGAAGAATAAAAGGTGTCTTGCCTCCAATCAGCACGCATACCAAGTCTCCTATCTCCAGGGTAATATCACCAATACCAATATAGCCCTTCTCCGTACCAAAAAGCTGCCTTCCGCGACAGGTAACCTGCAAATCCCTCGAAAATGTAGGGGATTTTGTATGCTCGCCGACTAAAGCCTCCAACCTCCGATATTCCCCCTCCCATTCTGTCCTCAACTTTTCGATATCAGCAGTTCGTCCATCTTCCTCAAAGATCTTGATTGTCTGTTTGTAGATGGAAACACAGAAATGCTGGAAGTCAATAGCATGATAAATTTCTTCTCCTTGACTGGCCATCAAGGAAACGGTGTCAGCCGTGGTAAGTGTCTGCGCGAATACTTCGTCGATACTCTCACTCGTTGGATAAGCGGCGTTTCTGTCTGGAAAAACGCTCCATATATCTGTTACCAAGTCCCAAAGTCGGGAGCGAGACAAGGGCAATACATGAAGGATTTCTTTGGTGATGGTGATAGTCCCGGATTCGAAGCCCTTGAGGGAAATCTCGTATGGTGTCTTTGTGTCCACGGGTGGGTGGTATTCGGTTCCTCCAGCGCAGAAATGGACTGAGCTCTTTAGTCCGGAAATGATAAACATACGTGGTGATTCGTTTTCTTTCCTAACGTTGCTTGCTTGGAGCGGAAGATGCCAGCAAGCTACCCAAGATGGAAGGGGTTCGTCAGGTTCCGTTTCTCGTTTCGTGCTCCCTTCCAAAGGTACCGTCTTTTGCTCTATGCCATTTGATGCTGGGTAATGCTTGACATGTGCAAGAACTTGAAGCGGATATCTGGATACTTCTGGCCCCGGGGGTGTTTCAAGTAGAACTCTCGACACGTCGGTATACAGGTCTTTCACCGATCTGGTATAATCGACCTCGAACATCGCTTCCTCTTTCGCCAAGCCGAGCACGGCATACACCTTATCCACCTTCAGCGTAGCTTGCAGATGTCTCGTTGATTCAAGCAAGTCTATGAGTGGGATCGGACTCCATGTTTTCCCTCCGAATCCAATGCGAGAATATCCGCACAACGCATAGACGTTGCGTACCACTTCGGCAAATCCTTCGAAGATTTCCAGGTTCTGCAGCTTCATTTTCTGCAATTTCTGCAGGCCCAAGGGCTGTGAATAGCGTTTGTGCGCGAAGAATTTAATGGCAAGGCATAGATCCTTCCAGTCCAGCAAGTGTGTGCCTACTTGAATCATGGCGACAGACGCAAATGCCGACTCCTGTTTGATCCAGCAGCGATAGAACCATGGTCGCTTGAGAATGCCTACCAAGGTCGCCCATTCATCTATGTCTTTCTGCACCTCCATCGACGGGAAACCCCTTGCACTGTTTGCTTCGGCGTTGAACTCTTCATGGGCTATAGCTGTCTGAACCCATCCAAAGTAATAGTAGAGTGCCCGGAGGAGCCAGTAGAAGAGCCAATTCGCCGATCCGCCAATAAACGGTATCACGGACACGCCCAATTCCTGCTGTGCACATTTCAACGCAAGGCGTATAAGTGCAAAGGCGGTTTTCGTTTCTGCATTTTCAGGACCGAGCCATATCACAACGCACGTAGCGTACTGGTAGATATATTTCATGAAGGGAACTTGGACCGCTTTCTCTTCTTTATCCTCTTGATTAATGCATACGGCGTCGATCCAGAGCCTCCTCTCCACCTTCGGGTACCGCAAGGCTTTCAACGCTTCAAAGAGGTTCTGGTTGATTTCAATCTCGGAACCGTCGCAGACCAGCTTGTAGCGGGGTTCTTGTGCTCCCCAGGTATATGACAGTGCTTCGAAGTGGGGTCTAATCCCGGTGATGGCACCGTCTGGACCAGGCCGCAAAAACTTGGCAGTACCGAGCGAGCAGTGAATTTCCGAGCTTTGGTCAAGGGAAGGGAGAAGAGTGAGGATGCGGATTGTCTCGGAATCCACAGGTAGATTGTCGTAGATTGTCGATGAGGAAGGCATATTGATGCTGATTCCTTCGTCTTGAAACGTGTACTGAAAGCAAATAGAGGTTTCCCTTGAATGTGCTCAGTACTCGGAGTGCTCCATGTCTCTTAAAGCAACCCCGCCTTGCCGGGGAAAATCATTAGAAGCATTGGCCGTGGGGGCTGAGCAGCCCCCCGTCGTTAGTCTTCGCCATATATCGCCAAAGTGGCGTCGAGCCCCTCAAGCCATCTCAATAGCGTGGCTTTTTGGGGGGAGTTTGGAGTTTGCCGCTCTCGGCAGACGCCGAAACAATAACTCCTTTGCTTTTGGGTACATTCAATATGGCGCTTCAAGATGCTCGGCTTCGCAGTGGTAGAAACGACCCACTCATTCGCGGTGATGAAATCCCTGCTTGAGGGCTCGGACGCCATGCTAGGCGACTGTTAATGGGAGTTGGCGTTTCTGAGCATGGCTTGCTGTGAAGAGACGGATGTTCTGTCGGCACACTCTTCTTTCTCGTCACTCGTTCTTCATTTCGGGCGTCGCTACTCGGAGCGCAACTCTCACACATGGCATTCATCAACCCTGTTTGGCGCAGACGTACAATTTCGTTAAGATATGAGAGGGTAAAATCCTTGAAAGAGGTGTGGGGAAAAGAGGTGCAAAAGACAAAATTGGCGCCAAACGCGCTGATTCTTACAAGTTGCTTTATGGCTACCAATTAAGAGCAGGGGCAAAGCCGCCAGAGCCGCCAGAGCCGGTGGATGGACACTTTAATTTCGCGGGACGCCGGGACAGATCGCTTTCGCCGACTAAGGGTAGGTAAGGCCCCTTAGAAGCAACGTTTAGTCCAACTATTACATAGTATCTTTCTCAAGGATACTCTTCTGATTGGAGGCAGCCCGAAGGTACGTGATGGCAATCGATGTTCATCGCAAGGCTGTCGATCGCCTCGGCACAGAATGGCAAGGCTGTCAGTTTCGTCTACTGTTGGCTGCGTGGCTCAGCTGAACTGGCTGAGACAATGCTGCAAAAGCCCAGTCACCCGATCGCCGATGCACCGATCTGCCGTGTTTTGCGTCTTTCAGCAACGGGATCAATGCATCGATGCAGAACAACTTTCCCATGAAGATTCGATGTCAAAATTCAACCTCGGTTGCCATGTCACGTGGAGTTTTCAATTGTTGGACGAAAGCAAGATTGACCTCAACCATACTCGCGCATTTTGGAAAGCCAAAGGAGTGTTGGGCTTTGGGTAACTTGAAGAGATGGATACACCGCAGGTACGGGGGTGCTGGGGCAACAGTTGTTGGATCGTCGATTCGCTGCAGAAAAAGAACATCTTTGTACGACACGCTCGAGACACTTTCAGCAAACCAAGGATCTCCAACCCCGCAATAAAGAATTCACGGAGCACTTGTCACATTCCTCAACCTACCTCTATTCTTCTTTTGCAATGACCGTACATGACGGCCTACAGATCTTTCCATTTTCATCCTCGTAGAACATTCTCGGGGAAGAGGGGGGAGCTGTTGGCCGAGTCCTCGCGGCATACAAAGCCTCCCATGGGGCGCGCAGGTGGTTCCCACCGACCAGAGCTCAAGCTCCCTGCTCCTTGGGCGACATCACCTATTCCGACCGTATCAAGGTCTTTGAGCTTATTAGAGCTTTTGGAATGCCCACTTTAATCTATTCGCAGCATGTCATTCAACTCTGCCCGCTCCGCTCCAGCATTGGAAGCCGCTTTAGCGGAAGAGCACTGCGAACAGAAATCGCAGGTCGATCCGGAAGCACAGTTTAGAGAGAGATTGCGGATCCAGGAACTTCTTAGGTTAGCTTGTTGTGCCTTGATTCCGTCATCTGCTAACAGAGCGCTAGGTACTTTACACCTCACGATGATGGTCCTGGCCCCGGGGAAGAGAAAGCAAGACTCGCGACTGATACGGCTTTGACCGCTTTGGCCCAGCTCTGTGCTCATAAGCTCAATTGCCAACGATCTTTCATTTCCATCATAACCGATTCCAAACAATTTATGGTTGCAGAGGCTACACGGAGGCAAGCCCGAAAGCTGCGTTCTGTTCTTACGTTTCTATGCTTACCTTTTTCAATAGCATCTCCCTGAAAGACGAGGACCAACATGGCGAAGGCGATGGTATATACCTCGGACAATGCACAATCAGCTTCGAGTGGGGTGTATGCCCTGGAACAATCGCATGCTTCACCGCAATAGATGACAGTTTGGATGTTCATTCTCGATACGTCAAGGCGAGTCGTTCTTACTATGTGATGAACGACATGTCAGCGTTAGAAGGCTTCAAGGATCGACCTTATATTGCGGGATGGCCATTCATGAAGTATTACGCCGAGGTTCCAATACACAGTCCCTCTGGACTGACGATCGGAACCCTCTGTGTTGTGGATAACAAAGCCAGAGAGGGGCTGGATATGGAAGGCTTGGGCATACTGCGAGAAATCTCAGAGGTCATAATGAATCACCTCGAACTCTGTGTCAGCAGGATACACCGCAACAATGCTGAGAAGATGATCCAGGCACTTGGGAAGTTTGTGGAGGGAAAGGACAGCATGCGAGAATGGTGGATCGAAGCCCAGGCATCGCGAGTCGCCGAACCTGGCCTGCAACACCTCAGTCTCGAAAAGAGAGCTGATATCGAGCTTGGATCTCGCAAAGAAGTAAACACGAGCATCGACAGCGTCGTTGGCATGTCTGACAGTCGCCAGACTCAAGTCTTGGATGTACTCAACTCCCAGTCAGGATCATCGGGGGTTTTCCATCCCGCATTGTCGTTATGCACTGGATCATCCTCACCAGAAGCCCGCCATCTGTCAGAAGCAAGCTCGGAGATACCGCAATCTCCAGGGACTGGATACACATCACCGGATCCAACACCTGGTGAGGAAAAGCAAGGACCGAGCCTTGACAACCAGTTTCCTTCACAGGAACTGTCCGATCTGGAAACAATGCTCAACAGAGCCACCAATCTCATTAGGGAAGGCATTGGTCTTGATGGCATTGTCCTCTTTGATCCTCGATCGTCTGATGGCCAACTCCTTACAGATTTCAACATTTCCGGAGAGAAGGTCGCTTGGGTCGACAGGCGTAGCAGCGGCATTTCACCCACGGCGAAGCCAATTCCATTCAGCAATTCTTCCTCATACTTCCCGCCATTCGATAAGCAGACTCCACAACCAAATAAATACTGCAAAGTGTTGGCATCATCAACTCGCAGGAAATCAAATGGCGACGGGCTCGCCGGAGAAGGATTGCTGGTCCCGGAAAATATCCTTCAAATGCTCCTACAGCGATATCCGCGAGGCGGCATCCTCAACTATGACAAAAAGGGATTCATCG
Organism: Hyaloscypha finlandica; assembly: GCA_021399475.1. Taxonomy (NCBI): domain Eukaryota; kingdom Fungi; phylum Ascomycota; class Leotiomycetes; order Helotiales; family Hyaloscyphaceae; genus Hyaloscypha; species Hyaloscypha finlandica. Next base: position 16,233 of record JAJTUR010000264.1, read on the forward strand.
ACGGAGACGATTCGATCTTCCTGTATCCGTCCGATTGCCGGAAAATTGGCGGGAAACCCGTCATCAAACCGGGGAATGGTGTAGACATTGACAGCTCAATGGAGGCGAATAAATTGCGTAGTATCCTCCCCGAAGCTACTTCAGTGTTGCTTCTTCCGTTATGGGATACGAATCAAGACAAGTGGTTCGCATACAGCCTAGCCTGGACTGCCAATCCTGCTCGCATCTTCCAACGGCAGGATTTTACATATCTCGCAAGTTTCGGGAATTCTATCATGACCGAACTGTCCCGCCTAGAGACGATTGCAGCAGACAATGCAAAATCGGGTTTCATATCTTCCATATCCCACGAGTTGCGGTCCCCGCTCCACGGCATCATGGCCAGCGTTGAACTCCTCCGTGATGCCAATACGGACCCAGTGTCAAACGCAATCATATGCACTGTCGAGTCTTGTGGATCTACTCTCTTGGATACCATCGAGAACCTTCTGACCTTTACCAAAGTCAATCGCTTAACCGCTCGGGCGAATAGTGTCGTTGCGCGACGCGCGCCATCCGTGGATCTCGCAACTCTCGTGGAAGAGGTCACACAAATGCTCATTGCTGGTCACTATTTCCGTCGGACTGTGGAAGCATCTGGTGCACCACATCAAAAGACTACCGATCCCAAGGCACTCAATGGCAGAGCAGCGCCTGGACTCGCAGTCATATGTGATATTTCTCCCGAATGCGACTGGGTATTCAAGACGGATGCCGGCATCTGGAAACGGATCTTGATGAACCTGTTGGGAAACTCTTTGAAGTACACCTCTTCAGGATTTGTTCTTGTGAAATTACGACTCGAGGAAGATTTGCCAGTTCTTGAGTCCAAAGCACGGCCAACTATCTTAGCAACACGAGCAAAGGCAATGAGCGACCCGGATCTTCGAGTTGCCTCGTCCTCGATGGCTGACAGGCTACCCTTGGAGCGCGGGTCTACCACAGGAACGAAACCTACAAAGACCTTCAATGTTACACTTACCATCGAAGACTCTGGGAAGGGAATGTCTCAGGACTATCTCACACACCATCTGTTCAAGCCCTTCTATCAAGAGGACACTCTCAGTCCTGGGACTGGACTCGGCTTGAGCATCGTGCACCAGTTGGTGTCTTCAATCGGTGGCTCAGCCCATGTCACCAGTGAGTTGAACTCAGGCACAGAGGTGCGGATAGACGTTGGTCTTCAGCGTCCAGATCCGGCCACTGCCCTGCCGACTCTTTCCGAGCGCCCACAGTTCAGTGGCCTTCGTCTGGGCCTCTGCGGGCTTGATGTCGTCCCCGATTTGTCCGAGACACCGAACGGTATACTAGATGCTATAGCTCGACGACGGCTTGCTCTTCGCTCAACTCTCGCAGACTATGCGATGAACCTTGGATTGTCTGTCTTGACTGTCGATTCGTTGAATTCTGATACAGCTGACCTGATTCTCGCCACTGAACCCGAGTACCAGCGATTAATTTCATCCCAGAAGTCTTCGTTCCAGAAACCACTGATCGTACTGTCTGCAGAACCAATGATGCGATATGGGCAGATGAATACAGAGTTTGGTTCTGCCGCCGTTCTGTCACAGCCGTGAGCTCCAGACACCGCATACTACTTCCTTCCAATCAAAGCTAACTTTTTTGAAACAGGTTCGGCCCCAGTAGGTTCAGGCAAGCCGTGGAGTCTTGTTTCTCGGCTGCTCAAAAACCTCAAGCTCCCCCCAAGTCTCTTGCCATCCTCCCAAAGCCCGAGATTCCTGTGGCAAAAGAGACCTCGAAGGACGCCCCCTCCAAGGATGCACCGATTCCGGCAATCTCTAAGCAGGAAGAGATTCCTCCACCGACGACGCAAGAACCACTCCTCCCCTCCGGACAAAAGCGACTCTCGCTCCTCCTCGTGGAAGATAATCCCATCAATCTCAAACTCCTCGTTGCCTCTTTCAAGAAAATGGGACACAACTACTCCACCGCAACCGACGGCTCTCTAGCCGTAGCCGCCTACCGCGACGCATCCGACACTCGCAATCCCAGATTTGACATTATCTTCATGGATATCCAGATGCCAGTCATGGACGGCATGGAAGCGAGTCTTGAAATCAGGAAATACGAGAAACAGAATGGGTTACAGCCAGCGATTATCATTGCGTTGACGGCATTGACGACTCTCCAGGCTGAGCAGGAAGCGTTGGATGCTGGAGCGGATAGGTTTATGAATAAACCGGTGAGTATTAAGAAATTGAGGGATGTGGTGGCGGAGTGCTTTCGAGAGGGGAAGGAAGGTGGATGAGAGTTGCAACTGTGGTGATCAAGACCCCGCCATAGCCGAAGGCAAACAACGGGCAGAAGTTGGTACCAGAGCGAGAGGCAGCAGCTAGAAAGGACTTGAAACTGCTACTAAACTTTGGAGCTGACGAGATACGGCGTTGAAATGGACAAAGGCTTGGCTGCGGGATTGCGGCAGTTGGTAATATTAATATAAATACAATGGATCAACATACTTTACACTCCTAACTTGTTTTCGCACTCCACAAAGATTATCCTCAATTGCATTCGCACAACTACTCCACTCTCCACATATCTGGCGCTTACACCTTAATTAATTCAATATATAATATGACCACTATAATCTGCACCGAGTCTGGACCTCTAAGCCTTCCTTTTTTGTGCGTGTTCTATTAGTCTTCTTAGCTGCCTGAGGCGCTATGCAGACGTACTATATAGGGCTAAGGTTACAAAGGTAGTCACGAGTCATTGACTCCGCTCCACCAGCTAATAAAGTAATCTTACAAAGGAAAATCAAAAGAATTAAAAATCAAAAACACCCCGTGTGACCTTACCTCCTGCCTATCCCATCCGCTTCTATATATTTTGTTACTATATAACAGCCCCTATAGGGGCTCAATTAGCCCAGTAAAGTACAATCGTCGCCTTGATCGGCCGCGTCCCATATTCCAGTGATGAGAGTGTCTTTGCGCAGCTCGCAAACTGATCCAAGAGACCAGTAGCAAACATGATTCTGACGGTTTTGGGTATGAGCTCTGTGCCTCTTAGGAAGAGTCTAGCATCTCTAATAGTACTCTTCCCCGGGTACATGAGACGAGTATCCTCAAGGCACTCGCAGTCTTCGATAATGTCTGCGCGCACCAATCTTCACGCGATCAGGAGTGTAGAGCTCGCACCTGCGGCCAGCGAATCACAGCTGCACCGATTGTCTGAATCCCTCATTTCCATCACCGCATATCCCACGCCAGTGCCAGAGGAGAGGAGGTTCAAAGAATGCCTCATTTCAATTATCAATCGAAACCCCAGCCTCGCGACCCGGTTGTCCGTGCAGGGCACGCAATCTATTTTCGGTTCGTTCAGCCCTGGCCCCTTTCGGTGAGTGAGTTTGGCTAAGCTTTTGGGGGCGCCGGGAGATTCGCGCCATGCAGGTTGTTGCATTAGTGATGCACTTCTCAGGGATACATGATTATTGAATTCAGTTTGAGGGTCCAGGATTCCAGGCAAGGCCCAGAGAAGGCTACGGATGGAGACACAGGTCTTTCAGGGGCTGTTGGCGTGACGATTCAGTGTCCCCATCGAGGCATGTCAAAGATGTGAAAAGTTTCACCCATTCCCTCGAAGCACAGAGCCATCCAGGATTGCGGACTCGATGAGAGTTGAGACAATCGAGATCCGCAGCCAGATGGGTCAGCAAAGTTGGCAACGCCAGGCGAGCTTTGGATCAAGCATTTTACTTGGCGACGGTCCAGCCCGCGATGTCAGCTACAAGTTCAGCTCAGCGCCACGATCATCAACTCAATCCTTCTCCCGTGCTTTGCGCCCACAAACCTATTGGCTCAAGGTGTCACAAAGTGGCTGGAGTTGGACCCTCCGGAAGACGCAGACTCCTGATTGCTGGGATGCAGCTGCCATCCACAATTTCTCGAGCTGATTGATTTTCAGCCTCGGGCGGAACTCCCCAATGTTCACGAATCAGGGAATTGATCTGCGCGATATCAAGCACACATGGCGAATCGTAATCAGAGGCGCGAGCCACGTTTAGGAAGTTGAAGAAGCGCGGGACGGGCCTTGATCCATTGGGCCAGCATTGTCCTCCTCTCGCGCCTCAGGGCCAATACGATCAAGTCTTCGCCCCTTTAAGCCTCATGCTCCAACCCCCTCCGCCACCTGACAAATCACCTATATAGGGAGGCAGACGTTTCCGTTATGTGTAACTTTACGTATTCTGGATTCTTCCTCGCAAACCGATGAACCCGTTTCTTGTATTTCTTCGCGATTTTATTGTGTATTTGATCATTTGTGTTTCTGCGCTAATTCTTTTCGTCATGTCGAAGTCTTCGGCTTTGTGTCAGGGCTGCCAGTCGCGCTTCTATGATGGATACAACCAACATGAGCACATTCAAAAGGCCCCCGCGGCCCCGCCAACGGAGTTCGTATACGAACGACTTCCAGACAAACGACGATCGATGCGACTTTTGAATCTTTTTTCCAGCAGTCCCGAGAATCCACAAATCGAATGCAAGTTGGTGGTGGTGGATATCGAGACGAGGTGTTCACTCGGAAAGGAGTACGAGGCTCTATCTTGGTGTTGGGGGACCGTACAACCGACGTCGTATATTAATATTCGGAAGAATGGACGCATTTATTCGAAGAAGGTGCAGCCGGATTTGCTTGCTGCTCTGAAAGCTCTGCGGCATCCGCAAGAAGATCGGTATCTCTGGATTGATGCGATTTGTATAAATCAGGCGGATATCGGGGAGAGGAACCACCAGGTCGAAATGATGTCGACGATTTATGGCCAAGCTATGAGGGTGTAGGTGTTTGATTATTTTTGGCACAGCGCTTCCCGTATTTTAGAATGCTGACTCGATTTCCAGTTGTGTTTGGCTCGGAGAAGGAGATGCCACGAGCGCCATGGCTTTCAAATTTATTCACAAAGAAGTTCTTCAACTTCAAAACTTCGACGAGCTATGTGACAGCAAGGAGGCAAGCAAGAAGTGGGGAGCTCTCTTGGACCTTATGCAGCGCCGATGGTTCTCTCGGAGATGGGTGGTGCAGGAAATCGCACTGGCTCGAGAAGCAGTGATTTACTGTGGCGCAGACAAGATTCCTTGGAAAGGTACACACTCCGAACTTCACTTGAGCTTTGAACCCGCTTCCCACTGCACCTTGATCAAAGATATATAGCTGACTTGGTCAATTAGACTTTGCAGTGGCGGTTGAGCTTTTCGTCGAAGTTGAGACAGCAACACATCGGCTCTCCGAAGTCATGAAAAAGGATCCCCAGTTCTATCATGTACCGGGATGGTTTGAATACGTCTCCGCCCTGGGTGCGAGTCTTCTCGTCGAAGCAACCGGCAAACTATTCCGTGACACGAAGTCCATAGCAGCGGCAGAGTCCGACCGAAGATGTGATAAAGACCGCTTGGTTGCCGAGAGAGCAGGCAGACAGCCCCTTTTGAGCCTGGAATATCTGGTCTCGAGTTTATCCATTTTTGATGTCTCCGTTGAGCACGACACCATCTACGCCCTCCTCGCCATCGCCAAAGACACCACACCCTCAGCCAGCGATTCCAAACTAACACCAGAACCCTCTCTCGTACCAACACCGATCCGCAAGCCCTACCACAAGAGCTCCGAGCTCCTCCTCGACCGCACAAAATCCGTACTCGAAGACTTCACACAGCGAAAACGGTACACCGTGGCCTACGAATCGCCATATGTTGACGTTTGCAAGACTTTTATCCAATTCTGTATATTGCAATCAGACCCCACACGTGCCCTGGATATTATCTGTCGTCCCTGGGCAGCAGAAGATAAGAAGAGTTCACACGAAAAGCAGGCCTTCTACGAGAACAGTCGCCGTCAAATACCACAAGAAATCGACATGACACTCCCCACTTGGGTTCCCACTCTCAGTGGTGCACCGTATGCCATGTACGCGCACGCCGGCGTACATACACTGAAGATGGGAAGGAAGAACGCAGATACACTCGTTGGTCTTCCGACAGCACTACAGCGGAACTATAACGCCGCCGAAACCCGCGGGATCGATAGGAAAACCTTACGGTTCAGGAAACGGTTGGAGGGAAACATGCATTTCAGCATGTACGTGAAAGGCTTCGTGCTCGACACTGTCGAACAAGTCTACCCCGCCTCTCAGGGCGGTGCCATTCCGCAAGAGTGGATAGACGCTGTTGAATGGCGGGATGTCGACAAGAGCGATCCTCCAGACGAGTTCTGGCGTACTTTGGTAGCAGATCGCGGACGCGATGGGCGGAATCCCCCAGTCTATTACTCAAGGGCGTGTAAAGAGTCGTTCCTGAAAGGAGGACTGCCAAGCGGGAGCGTCAGCACGAGCGACCTTATCAACAACGAGCGGTGCTCGGTCGTGGCCCAGTTTTGCCGCAGGGTGCAGGCCGTGATTTGGAACCGGTGTCTGATCAAAACGAAAAGTGCTGAGACGAAGAGAGACAATATCGGCCTCGCCTCCAAGAACGTTCAAAAAGGAGACTTCGTCTGTATCCTATACGGCTGCAGTGTACCTGTCATCCTGCGCCGCTGCGAGAAGAAGAAAACAGCCAACGAACTGGCGAAGGAGCGAGAGGAGGACTTCGTCAATATCGTGACGTGTCTACAGAGGCGATGGAAGCGGAAGTTCGAGAGGGATCGCAGGGGGAGAATGGCGAGGACCAAAAGGCTGCTAATGAGGCTGTTGAGGACTAAGGGAACGAGTATGAATTCTTCGGATCCGATGATCTTGTGGTATATTACGAGGAAGTATGGGACGAGGTGGAGAAGAATTGTTAAGTCGAGGAGTCTGGCGAGGAGGGAGACGCGGGGATTGCTGGAAGGTGTTACGCCAGGGACGAGCGATAGCCATTCCGATAGTCCAGGGCCGTTGGGTGAAAGCCAAGACCCCATCGAAGTCCATCACGAAGAGCATGGCGAAGATAGCCGAAGAACGCCCCCGCCTGTTGGCCCTCCGCAGCCTCCACAGACACCCCGCTCTGTGCCACTGCCACAAACGCCAGGCACCTCGGCGTACACAGACGAAGACGAGAGGAAGAGGCTGGAAAGAGAAGAGGCTGTGAATGCTTGGGATCGGGGTTTCAAGGATTGGTTGAAGAAGGTTCCCGAAGATGAGGATGATGAGCGGTGGTATTATTATCAGTTTTTGGGAGAGGCGTACGTGCACGGCATGATGGATGGAGAGGCGATGGAGCATCAGAATACCCAAGATATTAAGACCAGCCTTTTTGAGCTGCGGTAGGGCGTCTTGAGGTGGGAGATGGAGGTGAACTGTACATACATGGTTCCGGCGTTGCAGGAGTGTCAATGTGGAGTTTTAAAAGCAGTCGTAATGATACCGCGCCCTCGGCAGTTGATCTATCTGCTTGCAGCTTTTCCCTGCCCTTCCCTAGACAATTGTGGCAGCAGCATACCGCGTGATGCCGTCAAGCGGAGAGCCTCAACTGCCGATGATGATGATCCCTCATTAAGTTAGGGTAGGGCTTATATAATAATGGCAAAATACTCATTTTCTATAATAATAAACTAGTTACCCTCCTCAAAATCTTGATTTGCCTCTGACCGTTGGCTCGCTTACTAAATAATACTACCGCCTAATTGGGTGGCGAGGGTAGCGCTAGAGCGGGAGCGGGCGGGAGCGGGCCTGAGCTTTACCCGATTTGACTAGTTTTATCATGCTCAGGGGTCACGTGCTTATTTATCCATGAATACCTTAGCGAACCAATGTGGGGCTGGTGCACGGTCCACCGTACGGTGTGGCCTCGCTAAACGGTCCTCGCTGTATAGACGCTCACCACTCGGTAATTTTCGCTTAAACCGTCTCGCGAGGGTAAACGGTTGATCCACGGTTGACGAGCGGTTGAGGGAGATTAAGCGAGATTAAGCGATATTAAACGAGAGGGTCAAATGCCGGGCCAATTTTCGCTTCACGTTCAGATGCCGACGCTAGTACAAATCAAGTGCAGGTACTCATTTTCATTTTTTCTAAGTCCCTTCGCGCCAACCCCCTGTCTATCTGCGCCAAACACTCCTTCCTATAATAACCACAACCGTAATTTAGTCTATTTAAGTAACCCTCCCCTGTCCCAAAAGGTGAATCGCGATAGAAGTCGAGAATATAGCGGGAAAACTATAAAGTAAATAATTAGAAGTATTACTAAAGTAGTTTAGCACGTAAGGAGTAACTTACTTTAATTACAAGAATATAACTAATATCCAAGTCAACTAAACTAGTGAGTTAGCTACCTCGATTATATATATCTTGCGTGCCCTAACGTGAGGTAGCCTAATGAGATCTTATAAATCTTCTAAGGTTAGCTAAGGAAGGTTAAGGAGTGTATCGCGCTTAGGTAATAGCGTAATATGGCGAATTCGGAGGAATACTCTCCGGATACCGAGAAGCTAATAAATAAATAGGCCCTTAATCTTTGCAAAATAATTAGTACCCGCTACGGGATTGTGAAATTCGATAAAGTTATACTATACGAAGATGATATGCTAGTATGTCTTACTAAAAAATACTTTAAATTAGCTAATGAACTATTAAAGTTTATTTCTATAGATTAAGTAATTAGAGAGTAGAGATATAGCCTTATCTCGGGAAGACGAATATCCGCGGGATTTATAATACTAATAAATACTAATAAATACTAATAAATACTAATAAATACTAATAAATACTAATAAATACTAATGAAAAAGATAATAATTAAAGAGAGAAAGATAATATAAGGAAAATTAAGTAAGAAAAATAATTAAGATCTCAAGTATTTCTTAATAGATTTTAATGAAAAGAACTAGAGTAGAGAGAGAATAGTAAAGAGTAAATATAAATTAAAGGTAAAGGAAAACCACTCATTTTCTATATACTTATCTATAAATGAGATCTTTTTTGACTATTATAGGGGGATGTTTCTAAAGTATATAATATGTTAGCTACTATAATCACGACTATAAGCACGTGAAAACACTACTATAAAAATAGTATCTATCTGCTTCTCTTTAATGGGAAAACCTAGTTGAGTTCTTATATGACTTTATTAGATATAACTAATAGTAGAGGGTTAAAGGTATTTCTTATTAGCTTATAAGTTAATAGATATATTATCTTCTAAGGTATTAAGCTTAGTAGTAGTAAGAGCCTTAACTTCTAAGCGAGGAATTAAGCTTTAGAATAGTAGCGGGTAGTCTCTATATAACTCCTAGATAATCTTCGTTAGTATAAGGTTAGTATACTTAAAGCTATTTATTACTAGGAGGCGTAAGGTAATATTCTAGCTCTCTTTCCTAAGAAGAGATTTTTTAACCTAGATATAGTTTATTATATAAACCTTAGTCTTGAAATATCTATAATTATTCGTAACTTATCTCTAGAGTATAACTTAAAAGTAGTAGTATACCTGTATTTATCCTTCCTAATTAGAGTCCTAATATTAGCGGGAAGGCTATATTTATCTATAGAATAAGAATAGTATAAACCTATATATATATTTGGGCGTCTCATATCTTAATAATATTATATAGCACCTTTCTTTTCTATATGAGTAATAGTAGGTTAGAGAATAAGAGGCCCTATTATACTAGGAGCTAGGGTTATAGAATAACTATAGCTACTAATAATAGAGCCTCGTTATGGATTACTTTGAAAGCTACTAGTAGTATTAAGGTATAGCTACTAAAATTCCTCCTATACTAATCTAATAATTATATTAAGGTTTTCTCTATTAGTGCTTAAATTAATCTAGGCTAAGACTAATAGACTTATACTCTTAGTAAATATAGTATAGCTAGAAATAATAAAACTAATTAGATCCTCTATATAAGTCTAAGCTATAGTAAAGAAGTAAGGTTAGATATATACCTTATTGAGCTAAACTCTAAGAAGGCCTAAGATAATAATATACTAGCGCGCGTGATTAGATAAGCTATAGTTTTTCAAGTAGTATAGTATAGAGGGGATTGTGGGAATATAATATATAACAATAAATCGAATAAGTATACGCATGAATTAAGGAGGTATTATATAGGTGAAGTGTGTATTGAGTTACTTAAGGTCCCCTTTATTAAAAAGGTAGAAGGCTAAATACTAAAGGGAGTAAGAAGCTAAGGAATCACGTGTAAATACCTAACCTGCCCTATATCTACTAGATCCCTACTATATATATCCCTTCCCTAGAAAAGTCGCCCTTGACTTATTAATTCCTGCCAGAAAGAAATTTTATAAAGGAAACGCTAATCTTAAGTGCAAAACCCTATCCCGTAAGAATAAGTAAAGGAGGTACTAAAATGAAATAAGTAGCTTAAAGAAAAGAAAGAAATTCATATTATACTTCCCCCCTATTATCTATTATCCAGAAATCATCTAATCTATTATATTAAACCAAGGGAGAAAATATTCATAAGCTAGGCTTAGGAAGATTCTAAGCTTTTGCGAATTTACCTTTAACTCTAAGCTAGGCACGAGTTATTTACTTTAAGGCGCTTCTAGCTTCAGAGACCATACGCTTACGCTTAGTATTCTAAGCTCTCTTCTTCTTAGTATCCTCTTCTTCTAGTACCGGTAAGGGACCCTTTATACTAACGGTTAGGTATCTAGTACTATTTAACTTAGGAGTAGAGCCTTCGTCTTGAGATTATTCCGCCTCAGGATCCTTAGTAAATATGGGAGACTAGGGAGGCGAGGGTTCTATAGGTAAGGGTTCTATAGTTAGGGGTTCTATAGTCGGGGGACCTATAGGTAAGGGAAATTAACCCGGAATTTCGACTATGTCTTCGGCGTTATCACGGTTCTCGTAGGAGTTAGTAGCCTCTTTCTTAAGTTAGAAGATTACTTATTCCTCGAATCGCTTCTAATTAAGTTTATCTAGATCCATATTAAAGAAGTCCCTACCTCCCTCTAATTCACCGATTTTATTATTTCTTAGAGTTCGGAAGAAGGGGTAACCTAAAAGGTTTAGACGGCTACTTTAGGAATCGTTTTAAGTAGTATTATTATTTGGGATTATTCCGCTTAATGAGCCTAGCTTAGGAAGACTTTATGAGGGACCTTAACTATTCTGGATTTCTTATAATCCTAGGCTTAATAAGTCGGGCTTATTATTAATTTCTAGGGAAGGAAGAGGGTTACTTGGATTAGTATAGGATTCCGAGTCATCGGTATCTTCTCTAGAATCATCGTCCGTGCTTTGGTTAAGATCTAGTTCCTCCATAGGGGCGGGCTCGTATTTTTCTTATGCTTTAGGCTTTAAAGGAGTATACGGGGTCTTAACTTTAATCTTACCTCGACAATTAATGACTAAATAAGAGAAGTCTCTGTCCTTATAATATTCCAGAACCTTCGTCTTAATATAACGGTTATTAGGAGCTAGAGGTCTAGCTTTTAGGTCTCGATATACTATCTCCAGGAATCTTGCATAGGAATAATTACTATAATAGCGCTCCTTATCTTCGAAAACTCTCTCGTAAGCTTCTATTACGTGGCTAATAGTATTAGCTCATATCTCGGTAATATAATGTTAGACTTCCTCTTCTTCTATTTCGAAGATTTTGTCTCATTTAGCTAGGATACCTCGGTTAGTCTATAGCAAATAACCTAGTAAGGCTTCACCAATAGGGGTTAGTCTAGTGAGAGTAGCTACTACTCTAAAAGGTTCAGTAGTATATATGATTTTCTAAGGGTCCTCCTAATAGGGAATATTAGGTCTCTTAAGGTATATATATTAAGTGTGAAAGTCGTCCCAGGAAACACTATTTTCCAGAGTCATATAGTCTTCCAAAAGAATAGTATAGTTAGCGGACATTATTCAGAAGTCTTCGTATAGACCTTCGGAATTAAGTATAGGGGGCTTATAGCGGAAATGGATTAGAATACCCTACTTGGCGAGAATAATCTCTCTATCCTTCTAATTATAGTCCTTCTATTTTCCGACTATAGCTTCGAGTTTTGCCTTTAATTTTATTCCTAAGCCAGAATTAAGATAAAAAAGGCGGCTATTACACTTAGTCTTAATATATAAGCCCTCCTATTTAATAGTATTAGGGATGAACTTTAGTAGTTCTTTGGATTCGGCGGGGCTAGATATTAAAATATAGTCGCAGATTTAGTTACTAATCTTAGGAGGGCGTTTAGTGGAATATTTCATAATATCAGGAATATCGATTTGGACTAGGGCTTCTTCTATATAATAGTAATCCGGGTTAAGTCCTTTATTATAGGTAACCTAGCGAGTATAGTCCAGATATACTACTAAATAAGTCTAATTATCGTCTCAAGCCAAATAAATAGATAAGTAGAGACCTAGATCCGCTCTAACTAATTACTAAGTAATTATATAGATTATATCCGGAATTTGGAAGCTATTTATTAATATACCCTTCTCTCTCAAGTAGTGAGCGTATATATAGAATTCTCTATTAATATAGTAGTAGAGTAATTTATATCCTTCTTCCCTAATATTATTATCTAATAACTAACTCATATTAAAAGGGCTAATAACGAAAACTCCTACTCTAGCTAGGTTAGGGGCATTTAGCTAAAATATAGCTCTATAAATATGGCTAGTAGTATGGTTTACTATATAGTCTATAATAGGCTTAGGGCGATATCTTTAGGCTCTAAGACTAACTTACTTCCAAATAAAGACACTTTAAGGGGTTCTCTTAAAAAGTTTAAATCTACTCCTAATACAATAAGCTAGGATATCTTCACGGTACTTATAAACTACCTTAAGATTTAATAAGATTTTCTTTCCTATTATTTTAGGTAGTGTCTTTAAGTCTAGGTATTCCGAATATTTTCGAATATGAAATAAATAGGCTAGTTTAATTAGTTTAATGAAGATTTGGTAGAGCTTAAGTCGCTCCTCTAAAGGGATAAGGATCCAAGGAAGATATCTATACTTAAGGTATCTCTTCTAAGGTTTAGAGATAATATACTTATAGCTTCGGGTATTAAGCTTTTAAGGTTCGGGTTAAGCGAAATTTATTCCTGAGCTAGACTTAAGAAGACAATAATAGCTTAATCTCGTAATCTTTTTAATATCGAGTCTATCTACTCTTAAGTTATAAAATTCTGCCTCTAGAAGTTCGTAAGCTTAGCTAGACTACTATAAGTCTAGTCAATTAATAGAGAAATTAATGTTAAGCTTCTTAGTTTTCTCATTATAGTCCCATAGGACCGCCTTTTTAAAAGCCTCAATAAAATCTTTAACTACCTAGTCTAAGTCGTCCTCTTTATTTAGAATTTATCTAGGGTTAAAAGTCAAGGCTCTTAGTAGAGGTAGTAGAGCGTTATTATCTAGTAAGGGGTAGATAGCGTAATTAATTCTCTTACTAGCCTTAGCCTTTATAAGTTCCTTAGTACGTGAATTTTCCTGACTTTTATCACTAGCGTTATCCTAATTTCTATTTTCATTTTCGGGGACTCCTTAAGGTTTATTAATTCTAGGAGGTTCTAACTTATCTCCTTTATTATCCTAAGACATATTACTAGTATTATCTTAAGGGGTATTAGTAATGATTTCTATAGTATCTACCTCTATTATCTCCTATATTTCAATAGTAGGAGTTTCCTAAGGATTCATAACATTTTCTTTAATAGTAGGAGTTTCCTAAGAATTAATAATGTTCTCAGAATCCTTCTTTTCGGTATTATTTTAAGTTTCAATCCTAGTAGTACTATTTTCTTCTTAAGCCGGGCTCATAGAGACTTTCTTCTTTAGTTTTAGTATAATATTATCCTCTACGAATAAGGCCTTAAGTATAGCTTAATATTCTAGGAGAGAGGGTTTAGTTTCCGTAATTACTAGTAATTTAAGGAATCCAATATCGTCTAGAATTAAACCAAATTCTTCTATATCTAACTTAAGGGGAGTTGGATATTTTCCTTATTAAAGTTAGGCTAGTCCTTTAGCTTATCTTTATTTATTATTTCTATATAGGCTAATTTAATATTAGTGGACACTATCCGGGATCTACTTATTCTAGTATTAAATTAGGTTTTCCTGAGTTTTTAGTCTTGGATTATAGTAGTAGAAATAGCATTCAAGGATCTATTTATTAATGAGTTAGACTACTTATTCTAGAGTGAGTTTTTCGGCGATTATACCGAACTACGTTAGATAACTCTTACCCTAAAGTGCGTAATAGGGATTCTTAGGACTTAAGTAATTCTCCAAAATCATATAACTAGAGGGTCTTCTCCCTAGACTTTCTTAATATGTTTAGTCCTTAAGAATACTTATTACGGTCCGTGATAATTACTTTAGCTATAACAAGAGAGTACCGAATTCTATATTAAATTAGTCCGGGTTCTATTAACTAGTTTCTTCTTACTTTCCTTTCTACTATTTATACTACTTAGCTAGCTTATCTCCACTTTACTTATTATTCTATTAGCCCACTATTGGCTAGCTTAATTAGACCTAATTATTCCTTTAGTAGAGCTACTTTAATAGCGTCTTTTACTTCTTATAAGCCTTTAATTACTCTACTATTATAAAGTATTAAGATTTCTATTTATGAGCCGGCTTAGGAAGCTTTAAGGGGGTTAATTTCTTGAGTTTCTTATTAATAGGTCTCTTTATAACTACTCGAGATCCCTTACTTAGGGTTACTAATTTTCGAGATTTAGCGCGCGATACTATAGAAGGTATTAGAGAGCTATCCCGAGATAAGCTATTATTATTAGGTCTATTTTAGATTTATACTCTACTCTAAGATAGTATTTCTAATACTATATCCGAATTTCTTCCTAAGCTAGGCTTAGGAAGATTTTATATATTTAGTAGGTATAATTATTAGCTATAACTACCTAGAGGTATTAAGGAATTATTATAGGTTTTCTTCTAGTAGAATTTCTTCCTAAGCTAGGCTTAAGAAGAAATTCCCCGAATTTGAAACTTTTTGGTCTTTTTGCTTATTAATTTCCCAAAAAGTTGATTTTATCACGAAAAACCCAAAAATTATATATATAGTATTTTTCGAATTTTCTGAAAAAGTATATAGGAAGGATAGTTAAATTAGCTAGAAAGAGCCTTAGAGGGGTGTTCTTATAGGTGTATCCTAGTTCTAGAAGTGCAATATATAATAAAAGGAATTAGATTCCTTTAAAGAGTAAATATAAGGAATAAAGGTGAAGTACAAGAGCTTAAAGCTCTCTATAAGCGAATAGGGGGATTTATTAGCGAAATTAAAATCCGTCCCAAATTTTCGAAAAATTATAGTTTAACTTTACCTCCCTCTATATTATACTCTTCCCCTCCCTACTATATACTACCCTAGTATATAAGAGTTAAGGAATTAAGGTAAAATTAAAAAGATAAATAAAAAATAACTTAAAAGGTAAAATAAATAATAAAAAAATACAAATTATAAAAGGAAAGTTAGTTTATTATAAGGAATATGGATTAATTCCTAGGACGTATTTGTATTATCTATTAAGTAATAAGCGTATTAAATCTTTTAAGTAGTTATTAGAGCAGGTGGAATTATCGATAGTTGAGATTATAATGCTTTATTTATTAGTTTTCGAGGTATAGTTATAGTCCTTCTAGTCTTTTTGCTTATAATTAGCGCTTCTTCCCAGGATTCGCTTTTATCTAAAGAGTTCATTTTATCCGAATCACTTTCTAATTCGTAATTAATTAGAATAAAGGCGTCTTTCTTATATACGAATTTCTTGAGACGGTTCCTAGCGTGAGTTCCTTTTAGCTCTATCCTATCTATCTCCTCTAGCTTATAAAACCCTTTTAGAAAGACTATCTTTACTTAGTATAAACTTATCTATCTAAAGCTAAGCTTAATATTCGAAGTTATATCTATAGCGTATTAGGAATAATATACGAGTATAGTATCCTTTACTTTAATTTCCTATAGGCGAAGCCGATATTTAGTATTAAAGGCTACTTTTCCTTATTCCCGGAATCGTTATTTACGGAGTACTATTTCTTCTATATCCTTATCTCGTAACTAGAGTTATTAAGCTTAAACCTCTAGGAGCTCCTTTCTCGTCTTAATTTTCGTCTAGTCTAATAGTCACTAAACTAGGAATCTTGTTTTATAAGGCAGAATTGCTTCGTGTCCATAAATTAATAAGAAGGGTATTACTCCCATTAGTCTATAGATTAATGTTCTTTCTACTAGAAGGACTACGGGAAGGTGTCTTCTCTAGTATTTGCCTCCTCTACTCATTTAAGTAAGTACTTCTCTAATCGAGCGATAACTACGTTTAATACCTCTATTAGCCTTTAAGTTATACGCTAAGATTTGGACTCATTTAATACTATACTTGGCTATAAATACTTTAGCCACGCCTATATTCTCAGGTCCCTCGTCTATAACTAGTTATCCGAATACTCTATACCAATATACGATTTCCTCCAAAGGAAGTTAGCTACTACCTCTAAGGTAGCCTTAGATAATACCCTTGCTTTAGGCTATCCTAATAAGTCTTCTCTCGTGTTTACGAGGCACTTCTTTCCTCTATTAGTTAAAAGGTAGGTCACATCAAGTATTACTTTTTCCCACAAAGTCATTATATAAGTTAGGTACATTAGTTCCTCTATTTAATTAGCCTCTCGCTTTTGGCACGAGATATAGCTAAGTATATAGCTTTAATAGTTAGTATAGTACCCTTCCTAGAAGAAAGCATTTACTACTCGTCTATAAGTGCCTTTATATCCTTTATACCCAAGTTCTTTATAACATTGGCGGATAACTTCTCTCCTTTTTACTGGATTATTAATAATAAGGCGTATTAGTATACCTCTCTCCCCTTACTAATATAACTCCTTATTAACTACTAAGTATAGTAAGGCCTTACCTTTAAAGTTAAAGAATTCCTTCCGTTCCATATTAACGGGTCTTTTAAAGCTTTAAAGGAAGTATACTATACGTTAAGAGGCTAATAAATACCCTTTTTCTAGAGGTATATCTTCTTAAGTTAGGCTTATAAAGAGTTTCACTACTTTTAAATATTTCTTTACTAGTATAACTAATACTATATTTAGTTCGGTAGTAATCTAGTTATTAATATTAACCTTGTGAGCTTTATCCATATTATTAGACGGAGTTCGTCTTCTTCGTAATAGGCTATTAGCTACTATATTCTTCCTTCTAGGAATAAACTTAACTTCGAAGTTAAATAGTCGCATCTACGTAATTCACTATATTAGGAGCAATCCTAGCAAATCTATTACTACTTTATTTAACTAGGCTATAAGTACTACTATATCTATCTCGAGAATGAAATAAATACTAATTAAGTATAATTACATCTTCTTAAAGGCCTTTAAGGCTCCTCGATATTCCCGCTTAGTAGTATTATAGTTTCTTTCGGCTATATTCTAGAGGCTACTTTTGAATTAGGTAGGGTATCTTCTTTTTATAGTATCTAACTATTATAGTACCATACCCTATCCTATTAGACTAGTGTCCACTATTAAAATAATCTTTCCGCCGTCTTCCGAATAGTCTATTAAGATAAGGCTAGGTGCTTTGGTTAGCGCTTTCTATAATGCTACTATTAAAGCTTCTTATTCTGGACCGAATTTGAAAGGAATATCTTTCTTTAATAGTTAATAAAGAGGTTCCGCAAGTAAACTATAGTATTTAATCCAAATATAATAGAAAATATAAACTCTAAGAAATTCTCTTACTTCCTTTATATTATCTAAGGGTTCCTATTCTAGTATCTTAATAACTCTAGCCGTCGGTAGATATCTTCCGTCTATATTAGTCACGTAGCTAATAAGCTTTAATCCAGGTATATAAAACTGAGATTTTGGTCTAATAGTAGCCCCGGCTCGCTCTATCCGCTCCAAAGTTATATCTAGGTTTCGTATATATTCTAATATATAGTATCGAATTCCGGGAACTACTTCTTCGTAGTTATAATAGGTCTTAGGACCTTTTATACCTATATTATTAATATATAGTTTAGTGATTTCGGGAATAATATTATATAGTATTATCTAGATAATATAGATAAACTATTTGACCAAATTTATTACTCCTTGAGGTAATCGCGTTATTCGTAAAAGACTAATTAGTATTACGAATACTATTATATCCCGAGACTTAAGTACTAAGAGGGCCTAATTATACCCCGAAAAGAAATTAATTAGTGAAGCTACTATATATCTAGTAAACTCCTTAGAGAACTTATTAACTTGTGGTAGTAGGTTACTATCCCTAATTATAACCCTATTTATTTTATTACTATAACTATAAGGTAATACTCTCCTTTTTCCTTCTTAGCGACTAGAAACCAAGGATTATAGTAAGGGCTATAAGAGTATTCCATTATTCCGCGCTTAATTTAGTCTTTTAGTATTTCTATTACCTTTCCATTAATGCTCTAGGGACTAGGAAATTGGGTGTCTACTAAGCTTCATAATTAACGTATGAATTTCCTGGGGTGAGGTAACTTCCGGTCAAATCATTCCATAATATATCTAATTAAAGGTAAGAGCCTCTTCTCGGTTCGTGAGAACCTTTATTAAAAGTTCTCTCTCTTCCGGAGTTAACTTATCCCTAATAGTTAACTATTCTGCTCATTCTTTCGTTAAATAAGAGCTAGGAGGGAGATCGGAAAAGCGCCCTACTAATTTACCCAGGTCTCTATACTTTCTAATATAATTCAGGGCTAGCTTTTCTAAACGTGCTTTCTGAAACTAATTATTGTTACTAAGTAAAGCTTCGCCTATTAATTTTCCCAGATCCACCGGATATACTTTATCTACCTTCTGCTTATATAATGTTTTAATTTAAATTAGCTATTATAGGGTACTATTCTTTGGTATTAGTATAAAGAAGGTTAAAGCTAAAGGTCCCTTCTAGTCCTTCTTAACTTTATTAAATAGAAAAATAAAAGAATCTTCTTTAAAAGGGTAAGGGATTTAAATAGTATAAATATTAATATTAAGTTCGGGGTTCCTGCCCTCTGAATTTCTTCTTAAGCTAGGCTTATAATCACTACTCGAACTACCCTCTATAGTAGAATTATATAGGTTTCCGGATTTTAGGACTTTCTTTTTCTTTCTTTTTCTCTTACTAGCACGCTATCTAGTTCTTATACCGGCCTCTAGTTTTCCGATTCATCGCCTTCCACTAGAATTAGATTACTAGTAATAGTCACTATCACTATTCATTTACAGTTACTACTTCTTAGTTTAGCCCTAACTACTCCTTCTAGTTTATAGAGGAATATTAACTCGGTTTTAATGAAATAGGGTATACCTAAAAGGAGATCAGCTATTCTACTATTAATAACTAGAAAGTCCACGAAATTAATTAATCCTCCTATAACGACTTTGACGCGTCGGTAAGTACTAAGAAAGAATACTTTACTAGGACTAATACCTTAGAAAACGAGATTCTTTTTGGTTTTAATAGCTAGGTTACACTTGTCGGCTAGCTTCTTGGACATTACATTAACCTCAGCTCCGCTATTAAGCGTTGCATGGACGCGTATTTTGTCATGAATAATGACTTCTATTTTTGGCGTATATATAACTGGACTAGAAATATTTGAGGTATCCAGGGCAATAGCGTAAAGAGACATGACTTCGACTTATTAACTCTATTCTAGGGCGACGTACGTATAGAGCCCAAGCGCTATAGCGGTATTAGAAAGACTATTAACTTCCTATATATCTTATACATTCTATAGTCTTTATACTCCGGTAGTCTCATCTCTGACTTGATAATTATCTCCCCTATTCCGAGGTATAAAAGGGCGTCTCTAATTAAGAATCTAAGTAAGGGAGACACCTAGTAATAAGAAGAGATCTCTAAGGCATATATTAATATAGTTGTTTATTAGCTATTAAAGGGCTACTTTGGCTTTCTCTAGAGTCTCGTATTCGTCTATATACCAAGGGTACTTTCTCTTTCTCGAGAGTACTCGATTAGTTAGAGCTTCGGTTATCTCTTCGTCCGTAATTTCCTTAATATTAGTATTATCTTTAGGTAAGATAGTGTCGTCCTCGTCTTCGCTAACTATAGTTCTAGATTCTTGAGTACCGGATACCCTTATGCTTCGGCGAGTAGTACTATAGTAATTCTCTTTATCTAGTCAAGTCTTAGTTACTCTTGCTAGATTACTGAAACTAACTAACTTAGCCTTTCCCTTCTCAATTATTACTGTGTTTATACTTAAAGTATTCGAAGAAATAAAGCCCTTAGGGAATAGACCGCGGTTCACACTAGTCCCAAAGACACTAATAGTCTATCCTAGTAGGATAGTAGTTAGCTTAGAAACAATAGGATTAAATATCGTTACTCCTTAGCTAGAGATAGTCTCTTGAGCGGTATTTAGAAAGTATTAGTTCAATCTATATCTAGCTAGAATTTAAGGGGCTAGACCTATTAAGGGGCAATTAGGTCTATTAATATCAAAGTTCGTACTAGTAGTAGTAAGTCGGACCTAGAGACTATAAGAGCGAATATGATTTAGACTTATAGGCTAAGCGTTAAGGCTTCTTAGTCCTAAATATAGCTTCCTATTATAATTAAGATAGCACACGCCGGCTTCGAAGTCCTATAGGTAGTCTAGGTAATGGTTAGTGTAATATCTTATACCGTTAACCTTAGCTTCGTCCTAGTAGTACTAGTATCGAGTATTATAGACATTAGTAAGCAGGTTAATATTAAAGGTATAAATAGTTCTATAAGGGTTATAGCTCTCGTAAGGTCCTTCCTAAGGTTTTAGGTTAATAGGATAAGGTTACACTAAGACCTATTATTATTCCTTTAATCTATTAATCTACTAAGGTAGATCTTTAGGTTAGCTATCTCTTTTATTAAGATATTAATCTAAGCTCTCTTAATAAGAGGTAACCTAGTAGTTACTATAGGAGCAAGTTTCTTAGCACCTTTAGGTACTTTAATAGAATATCTATACTCTTATACTAGGTCTTTAATATCTCCTTATATTCCGCTATAGGTTCCTTCTATAACTCTAAGGCCTTATTAGTCTGGTTAACTTATATAAGTCTAGGGTATTCTTACGGAAGTCCTTAAACTTTATATAAGTTTCCGGTTTCAGATTATTAATATAGTATTAAGCGAGAATTTCTCTCTAGTATTTAATAGAAGTCCTAGAAGGAAGAGGCACCTTAGTTAACTTCGGAAAGGACCTTCTTTTCTACTAATATAGTAGAGATAAATATGTATTAATAGTAGTAGTCCTTAATACTTTAGCTATCCTAATTAATCTTAATAACTTAGAGAGAAAACTCATAAGTAAGTTAACTAATAGCTATCTTTGGATCTAACTCGCCTTTAATATATTAATAAGTTTTCCTATATTTTATCTTTCTCGCTAAACTTAGGTAAAGACTTAATAATTTCCTTATAGAAATTATATTATAGTACCTAAGTAGCTTAGCTTTCTATTATTAATAGAGTAGATATCGTATAAGTCTATATAGTAATTAAGGAAGTTA